>MDKH01134414.1:0-27828 GCA_005239495.1 Nicotiana undulata
CCGCATCTCTAAGAGCACATAAATGATGATCATCATACTGCCTGGCGCGAATGCGATCATATATTGAAGAGCGAGCGACGGTATGGGCCAAAACACTGCCACTCTCAGAAAGCTCCAATCTGACAAATCGATTGGCTAACGCCTGAACATCCAAAGCCAAAGGTCGCTCTCCAACTGATAAGTAAGCCAAACTACCCATGCTGACTGACTTCCGACTCAAGGCATCGGCCACCACGTTGGCCTTTCCCGGGTGATAGAGTATGGTAATAGCATAATCCTTCAGCAACTCTAACCACCTCCTCTGCCTCATATTCTACTCCTTTTGCTTAAACAAGTATTGCAAACTCTTATGATCAGTGAACACCTCACACGACACCCCATACAAATAGTGCCTCCAAATCTGCAAGTAGGACATTGAGTGGATCTCAGCTGAACTACACGGTGACCGAAAAAAAGATGCTGGCAGTAGTGTTCGCCTTTGACAAGTTCAGATCATACTTAAATGCGCACATGTTGCGTCGTGCCACAACGTTAAATCAGGCGCTTCATGGGAGACAACCCATTGACTTGTTATAATTGTCGTTCCACGACCTTAACTAAGGCGCTGGTTGGGAGGCAACCCAATATATAATGTTTATAGTGTAAGTGCTAACATTTGTAGGTGTGCGTGGGAATGGGTGAATACAAGCCACCCAAGAAATAAGTACGAAAAGAATAAAGTGTGCTGAAGCTTGTACCAGCGCGACCGCGCTCTGCTCGCGCTAGTGGTCGCGCTAATCCACTTATGTTCTGCCTCCCGTCCGCGCAACTAGCGCGACCGCGCTAGTGGTCGCGCTAGTAGACTTTTGTTCTGCCTCGTGACCACAGAGCTAGAGCGTTCGCGCTATGCTCGCGCTAAGCTCGCACTAGTACCGTTGCTACACCAGGTAAGTTTTCGTTAATTATTTTTTATCTTTTATTATTTTTTTTTACTTTTACCCCAACCACACAAATTAACCTAACCCCCCCGTTTTCACCCCACACCACCCACGACCCCCTCTCTCCCTCTAACGTTAGAACTCCATCTCCCCTAAAAACCTCCCTATTCTCATTCTCTTCTTCTTCTTCCCCTTACCCAAGACAAATATCCTATGAAATTCTTCTTCTTTCTCCTCAAAGCCCAAGCCCTCACAAGACCAAGTCTTACTCAACCCAACTCCCCATCTCTCAATTTCTCACCCCCATTGGTATGTATCTTCTCTTCTTGTTTTCTTATAATTTTGTAGATTTCCTCCTTTCCTTTGTTAAAACTTTTAATTTTCTTCTTATTTAGTAGAGATACCTGGTAGTTGTAATTTTGTACGAGTGGTTGATGATATGTGGAGTGTGGTATGTTGTGATTGCATTGGGTAAAATTTGGGTTATTGTGGTGGTAATTGGAATAAAAAATTGAGTAACTAGGGGCTTCGGTGAATAATGCACACCATATGTTTGTGAAAATGCCCAGTGGATGGAATTAACGTTACCAATTATAAGGTGAAGTCTGAGTAACCTCATTTGGGTCACCATGTTGTGCTGAGCTAATAACGTGCTTTTTGTAGGTACAGTGGGCCCCCGCAAGCGTCAAGCCACATGCTCCTCCTCAAGCAGACGTGCAAGCTCCTCAGGCCGATAATCAGGCTCCTCCATCGGAAGGCCCCAGAAATCCGTTGATACTCAGCCTTTCGACGGTAATAGATTTGTCTCTGCAAAGGCTCAGGATCGTTTCGCGGTAAAGGAAGATAAGTCACCAATACCTGAACGGGGCATGGATACCCTAGCCATCCAACAAAACTGTACCAAAATGCATGACGAGTTGATGAGGCATCATTTGGACGTCTTCTTTGAGCAGCCTGATGAGGCCAATGAAATGATCGTCAGGGAATTCTATGCCAACGCCTCGGAACAGAAAAACTATGTTGTCATAGTGAGGAGAAGGCAGGTTAATGCTTCGATGGAGAAAATCAGGAGGATTTACAGGCTGCCACCACCAGTGGATGAGTACGAGGATGCTTATCAGGCTAATGGCAAAAGATACTCTAGCTGGGATAGGTTCATCCCGACCATTTGTCAATCGGGTGCGGAGATGAGGTGGTACAAATACAGGAACAAGTTCCACTCATCAGCCCTCAAGTTTGAGGCAAAATGTTGGTTGTACCTCATCAACAATAGACTCCCGCCGTCGCCCAACACCTCGGAGGTGAACATTCCTCGAGGGTTCTTGATTTGGTGTTTCATGACGGGTAGCGAATTTGATGTGGCCCGGTTCATTCACAAGGAGATATTCGAACACAGCAAGGTTCAAAGGTATGCGTTCTTCTACCCATCTATCATCACTCGATTATTCCTAGAGGCTAGGGTGCCAGGAGACATTGTAGTGGATGGTAGAGTGCCACCGCTTTACCCCTTCACAGATGATAGAGTTATTACGGGAAAGGATGCGGTGGCGGTGGATGATGACATGGAGGGAAATGACTCTGATGAGGATGATGAGGAGGAACACCTACAAGATGAGGAGGAGGAGTACGGGCACATGGAGGAAGAGCAGCCCGCTCAGGTGCAGGCTGCGGATGTTGGAGGCCCACTCGGGGACAAAGACTAGACCACCTGGAGCAGTATGTGGTCGGGTTGTGAACTTCAGTGACTGAACTGGGGACGAGAGTTGACCATGTTTTTTTTTTGACCATGGTTCTTTTCCAAGAGTTTAGCTTGAACCGGGTATAGTTATTTTTTTGTCTTTCTTATTTTTAGTTGTTAGGTTATTTTTGGGCAAGGAGCTGAAATACCAAAAACATCCCGTAGTGTGTTACACCGGAACACCAAAATAGGGTGTGACACTTAGGCTCATTTGTTGACTCTTGTAGAATGTCTTAATTTTGCATGTTGTAACTGACTTGAATTCTTAGTGGAGTGTTTTGAGGAAGCAATCTAGAGTGAATTATGTGCCATGTGTGTGTAAGGTATTTTGCATTGTATTCTGTGTGCACAGTTGATACCTAGAACTTTCCCTGTGTGTGTGTGCAAAATAAAATAGTAGTTCGTTCAGTCTTAGAAGTGATATAGGCATTTCTTTGTTAAGCCAGATAAAAATGTGTATCCCCCTGGTTGAAATTCACCATAGTTAACCCCTTTGAGCTTATAAGCTTGTTTTGTTGGAAACCACATTACAAACCTTACCCAATAGTTTGAATGGCCTGTCTATTTTAACATTTAACCTCCCATGAGGCGTTTGATGTGGTATGGGTCATAGTGGATAGGCTGACTAAGTCATCACATTTTATCCCTGTGGCAGTTTCCTATTCTTCGCAGAGGTTAGCAGGTATCTACGTCATGGATATTAATCGCCTGCATGGTGTGCCCGTGTCCATTATTTCTGACCAAGGTACTTAGTTTACCTTGCATTTCTGGAGAGTATTTCAGCGTGAGTTGGGCACACGAGTTGAGTTGAGCACATTGTTTCATCCTCAGACAGAAGGATAGTCCGAGCGTACTATTCAGATTTTGGAGGATATTCTATGGGCATGTGTCATTGACTTTGGAGGTTCTTGGGACCAGTTTTTGCCTCTAGCTGAGTTTGCCTACAAAAACAACTATCAGTCGAGCAATCAGATGGATCCTTATGAGGCCTTGTATGGGAGGCGGTGTCGGGCGCTAGTTGGGTATTTTGAGCGGGGAGAGGCTCGGTTGTTGGGTACGGAGTTAGTGCAGGATGCCTTGGATAAGGTGAAGATCATTCAGGATAGACTTCGTATAGCTCAGTCCAGGCAGAAGAGTTATGTAGACCGCAGAGTTCGTGATTTAGTATTCATGGTTTGAGAGCGGGTATTGCTTCGGGTGTCACTGATAACAGGGTAAACGCACGTAGTTAGTGTAGGTTTACACTCCAACTTAAGGATGCTTCACTATCTTAGGGATGTTAAATGATGTTAAATTGGCGCTAATTGTTGATTTTATGTTTCACAGGACCAAAATACACTATTAAGGACTAAAGATGGTGGTTTGAGCTAAATTGAAGAAGAAAAGCCCCTTGGGATTTTTGATGGGTGAAGAGAGGGCTGGAAGTCACTAGGACAGAATATAAGTCCACTAGCGCGACCGCGCTAGTTTAGTTGCCGGACATAACAAAAGTGCATTAGCGCGGTCACTAGCGCTAGCACTAGCGCGACCGTGCTACCCCAGTGATCGCCAGGCAGAGTAAAACCCAGTTAGCGTGCTCACTAGCGCGAGGACTAGCGCGACTGCGCTAGTCCAGTCCAACATATGATTTCTCAAGGGAAATTTTGGAAGTTTGGGGCCATTCCACTTAACCTATATAAGGTTCAACTCGCCCAAAGAAGCAGATTATCAAGGTTTAGAGGCTTGTTCAAGAATAGCATATACAAGAGGCAAGAAGGGCAATTGGGCATCAATCCTCATCTCCCTTCCTTGTGATTTTACCATTGTTAATGAAATCTTTTGTTATTTTCCGTACAATTATGAGTAGTTAACTTCTTTAGTCTAAGGTTTTGGTGGAACTCGTTGAGGATGAACTTATTGTTATATTAATATAGTTTTGCTTGGTTTTCAATCTCTACTTGTTCAACTACGTTCTTGTTGTAGTTGATTGAAGGGCCCTCAATTAGTTGTTCCTATTTAGTGTGTATCTACTCGAGAGAGAGTGCATATTTAGTTAATTGTTGAACAACATCACTCCCAAAGTATAGGAGAGATCCATAACCGAGGGTTTACAAGTTGCATTAGAGATAACGATACCTTGGGTGCAATCTAAAGTGAACTGTAATACAAGTTAGCTAGCGTAGCTCGAGAGAGTGCGTCTAGTAGATTATCATAATTACTTGAGAGATATTTATGATAGCCTGAGTGTTCATGATTGATAGAGATAATTAGGCCAAACTATAGGAAATATACAAGAAGAGATTCCATCAACGGGAGAAACCATAACCTTAGATCCTTATCACATCTGCTTACACCTCAATATTAGTTGTCTTTTAGTTTATTTAATTTAATTTCAGTTGTAGTAGTAATAATACCGAAAAGTGATATTCATAACCTCTGGGAAATTGATTATTGAGAATCGAGTAGTCTAACAACAATAATTGATAGGTTAATTCCCTGTGGGATTCGACTCTGGGCTAAATACTCAGATTATATTTTCAACGCCCGCTTAGTCTTTTTAGAAGACATAGTTGAGCATGATCAGTCGCCCATGAAGGGCGTGATGAGGTTCGGAAAGAAGGGCAAGCTGAGCCCTAGGTACATTGGTCCGTTTGAGATCCTTGAGAGAGTGGGAGGGGTGGCCTTCAGGCTTGCTTTCTCATCGAGTTTATCAGCCGTGCATCTAGTGTTTCATGTATCTATGCTTCGGAAGTATCACGCCGATCCATCTCATGTATTAGACTTTAGTAGTGTCCAGTTGGACAAGGATTTGATCTACGAGGAGGAGCCGGTAGATATATTAGACCGGCAGATTCATCAGTTAAGATCGAAGAGTTATCCTTCAGTCCATGTTCAGGGGAGAGGTCAGCCTGTCGAGGCCGAGTCCGATATGCGGAGCTGATATCCCCATATATTCCCTGATTCAGGTACTATTCTATGTCCGTTAGTGGACGAATGTTTGTTTTAGATGTGGAGATTGTGATGACCCAAAAGGTCATCTTGTGTTTTATAAGTCAATACTGTGTTCCGAGGTCTTGAAAGCCTCCTTTTATCTCACCTCAATTTGCATGCGTAGCCCAGGCGTATAGCCGGGAAGCCATTACGGGAAAAAATGAGAAAAATGATAGTTTTGTTTTTGAAATTTGATTTAAGTTGACTTTGGTCAACATTTTGGTAAACAGACCCGGACCCGTGATTTGACGCTCCTGGATGGTCCATAGGAAAATATGGGACTTGGGCGTATGACCGGAATTGAATTCCGAGGTCCCAAGCCCGAGAAATGAATTTTTGAAAGAAATTGTTTTTCTGAAAATATAAAGGATTTTAGAAATTTGATTATGTTTGAAATCTATGGTATCAAGCTCGTATTTTGGTTCCCGAGCCCGGTACAGGTTCAATATGATATTTATGACATGTCTGCAAAATTTGGTAAGAAACAGAAGTCGTTTGACGTAATTCAGACACGTAGTTGTAAAATTTGATACTTTGGAAGTTTTGGAAAATTTCCTTGATTTTGGTGTTAAATTCGTTGTTTAAGGTGTTATTTTGGCGATTTGATCGCGCGAGTAAGTCTGCAGGATGTTTTTGAGGTTGTGTGTATATTTGGTTTGGAGCCCCGAGGGATCGGGTGAGTTTCGGATAGGCGTCAGAGTGTTTTTAAACTTAGAAATCTGGTGTTTGGTCAGTTTTCTGGTGTCTGAGTCTTTGTACTATGCGAACGCATGGAAATCCATGCAAACGCACATCACGGGATTGGGAGGGTTTTTTTTAAGTCTATGCGAACGCATAGGATCAGGTGCGAACGCGGAGCAGAAGAAACTTGCTCTACGCGAACACACCCTCGTAGCTGTGAACGCATAGAGCATTAAGGGGGCTAGGGGCTGGGTAATTAATAATACAGTGTGAACGCACCCGGGGGATGCAAACGCGTAGGGTGGGGTAGGGCGTCCTGTGCGAACGCACAACATATGTCGCGAACGCACAACATATGTCGCGAACGCATAGGGAAAGTTTGCCTAGTGTTTTAAAAACAGTAGCCACTACGGGATTTTACCAAAATTTCACAACTTATTCACCTAACTCAAACTTGGGCGATACTTGAAAGGGAACTTAACTGCAAAATCATAGGTATGTATTCTTAGACTTGTTTTCTTCAATTTCCATTAATACCCATTAGATTTCAAGGCCTAAATCATGTTCTTAAGGGTAGAAAAATTGGGAATTGGGTAGAGTTAGGGCTTTTTGAATATTGGGATTTAGACCTCGTTTTGGGGTCGGATTTCGAAACTAATAACATATTCGGGCTCGTGGGTGAATGGGTGATCGAGTTCTAATCCGAACCTAGTGTTTGACCAAGCAGGCCCGGGGTCGATTTTTTGACTTTTTGGGAAGAATGATAGGAAATCTATAATTAAGCATTGGAATCGAATTGTTTAGCATTCATTGATGTTATTAAGTCAATTATGTCTAGATACAATTGATTTGGAGTCCAATTCAAAAGGGAAAGAGGTGATTGAGGCTTGATTTTGTGGTGGAAGTCGAGGTAAGTGTTTGGCCTAACCTTAGCTTGAGGCAGTTGGTGTTGAGTCTTATTTTCTATGTGTTAATACCATATTCAACGTATAGGTGAGGTGACGAGTACCTATACGTTGGTGTCAAGAATTCCCGTGAGTCGGATAATATGAATCATGTGGATTTCATTGATATTTACTGTGTTATAGCTTGAATTTCACTTTGTGGTTGTTCATTTTTGTGGAAATCCTTGGTAATGAATATTGTTGAGTATTAGTTTCGGTTGAGAAATCTTATGTAAGGATATGTATTTGAGTGAGATTGGATATAGATGTGTCACTTGCAGGGATAGTGATATTTCTACTGTTGTTCCCCTGCTGGGATGTTGTGATTTATTATTGTGGTTCATATTGTTGATTTTTCCTTGCCAAATTGCTGTTATTGATATTGTTTGGGTTCGGAAGAGTGTAAAGCACGAAGGGTGATTCCGTGTATTGATTATTGTGAGGAAGAGTGAAAAGCACGAAGGGTGATGCCGTGTATTGATTATTGTGAGGATGAGAGTGTAAACGCACGAAGGGTGATGCAGTGCCGTTTCTATTGATTATTGTGAGGATGAGAGTAAAATCACGAAGGGTGATGCCGTGCACTTGACTTTACTATTTGGTGAGGATGAGAGTAAAAGCACGCAGGGTGATGTCGTGCACTGTTTTCTTTGTGTTGTTATTTCCTGCTATTAAGTTGATATTTCAACTGTGGTATTATTTCGTTTTTTCTTTATCTCATATTTTTCCCCCCAGCATGTCCCCCCTTTTTCTCTTGCACTTAATTGGTTATTCTTGTTGTTATTATTTCTTCCGAATATTATTAAATTGCACAGGTTGTCTTGATTTTCGTGTCCTAGCCTCGTCACTACTTTGCCAAGGTTAGGCTCGACACTTACTCAGTACATGGGGTCAGTTGTATTGATGATACACTCTACAAATCTTTTGTTGTGCAGATCCCGGTACAGTACCCTTTGGACATTAGATCGAGGAGGCTGCCTTCAGTCCACGTAGAGACACTGAGGTAGTCCTGTTGGCGTCCGCAGGCCTTGGCGTCCCTTCCTATTTCATCTTTGTATTCTGTTCTACTTATTTCAGAAACAGATGTATTTATTTCCTTCAGACCATTATATGTATTATTCGTAGATAGCCCTTGAGATTGTGACTCCAACGTTCTGGGATTGGTACTATGTAGTTTTCGTAAAGGCATTAAACTGAGTTAATAAATGTTTTTTCGTTGTTGAGATTTCTTTCATGTTAGTATTATACATCACCTGTTATTGCATAATAAATGAGTGTGGCAACTTAAATACTCACGTTGGCTTGCCTATCAGGTTTAACGTTAGGCGCCATCACGGTCTCGACAGTGGGAAATTCGGGTCTTGGCAACAAGGGTATGAATTTTTACCCGTAACTAACATTCTGCCTTTAACCCAAACATTCGTTTACATTCACAAATATGTTTTTTGTAGGTTTCTAAATCAGGCTTTGTGTCTTTTTCTTTGGCTCTTTGATTTTGCTCATAACACTTGACTTGTTGGAAAAATGGATCTTCGGGCTTTAGCTTTTGACTTTTTTGATAGTCTACTTTGCTTTTACTTTTCCTTCCATACTGTATAGTCCCCCAAGTGTTTGAGATTTGAAGAATGAAATCTCGAGCACTTGACTATTCCTTTCTTGTGGTCCTTTTCCTGAAAAGAAAAAACATACGGGACTCGAAGGTATATAGTTTAGATGATGACTGCTTAACCCTTTAAAACGTCCATCAGAAAGCTGGAACCCTAGACCGAGAATTCAGAGACTTCCTCGTGTCTATGCAAGTCTAATATCATCATCTGGTGATGGGTTAGCTTTTTGCCTATCAGCTAAAATGGTTAGTATAATTTTAACTCTACTAAAATGAAATCCAACGTAATGATACCTGACCGTGGGTATTCCTTTTCCTTAGAAATAATACTTCTTCAAATGAACATCATTCCAACTTGTTGGTAAAATTCTGCCATCCATAGTCTCCAGCCCATAAGCACCTTTTCCTGCAATGCCACAAACTTTGTAGGGTCCTTCCCAGTTTGGATTTAGTTTTCCTGCACCAACTTCCTTTGTTGATTGGAAGACCTTTTTAGGGACGAAGTCCCCAATTTTGAAATATCTGAGGTGAGCTTTTCTGTTGTAATACCACTCTATTATTGGTTTTTGAGCTGCCATGCGTATTAATGCAGCTTCTCTCCTTTGCTCGAGTAAATCTAGATTTGTTCTCAACTCATCGTTGTTTGTTTCTTCTGTTTCTGTAATGAATCTTGTGCTTGGTTCGCCAATTTCTAATGGTATTAAATCTTCTGAACCATAAACAAGCGCGAATGGAGTTTCTCCCGTGGCTATTTTTGTTGTAGTTCTGTAAGCTCATAATACTGCCGGTAGCTCTTCAGGCCAATTTCCCTTACCTTTTTCTCATCGTTTCTTCAAATTGTTGACAATGATTTTGTTCATTGACTCGGCTTGCCCATTAGCCACGGGGTGATATGGTGACAAAGTGATTCATTTGATTTGCCAACTTTGGAAGAATTCTGTGATTTGTGAGCATATTAATTGTGGGCCATTGTCACATATGATTTCTTTTGGTACACCAAAACGACATATTATGTGTCGCCATATAAAGCTTTTCACTTATTTTTCTTGCACCTGTTTAAAAGCATCCGCCTCCACCCATTTAGAGAAATAATATGTTAATACAAGTAAAAACCGTACCTTTCCTTTAGTTGGGGGAAGAGGTCCTACTATATCCATTCTCCATTTCATGAATGGCCAAGGTGACATAACTAGGTGGAGTAATTCTGTTGGTTGATGCATATTGTTAGCATATCGTTGGCATTTGTCGCACTTAGCTACAAAATTCTTAGCGTCCTCTTCCATTTTAGGTCAATAGTACCCTACTCTGACCAGGGTTTTGACTAAGGACCTTGATCCTGCGTGGCTTCCACAATGTCCTTCGTGCACTTATTTTATTACATACTCTGTTTGATTGGGTCCAAGGTATCTTTCTAGGGGACCACCAAACATTATGTGGTATAAAGTATCACGAACTAGGCAGTACCGTGATGCTTTTCGGCGAAGTGCTTGAGCTTCTTTTTATCTTCAGGCACGATACCATTCTGCAAAAAACTTACAATTTCGTTTCTCCAATCCTAGGTTAAATTATTAAATGTTACCTCATTTTATCCTAGTCGATTGCTGAATGAAATAAGTGTATCACAATAGCATTATCTTTATTCGTTACGTCGGTAACTGCTGCGAGATTAGCCAATGTATCTGCTTTTGTAATTTCCTCCTTGGGTATTTGTATAATCTTCCATGACTGGAATTATCTTACTAGGTCTAGTGCCTTTTCAATATATTGTTGCATTCGAACCTCTCTAGCAGCATAAGCCCCCAACATCTGGTTTACTACTAGTTGAGAGTCACTTTTGATCACAATCTGCTCGATTGAGAGTTCTCGTGCTAATTGAAGGCCTGCAATGACAACTTCGTACCTGCTTCATTGTTAGTTATGGGATAACATTTAATAGCCTATCTTATCTTTTCACCCGTAGGTGATATTAAAACAATTCCCAAACCGACTACTTTTACATTAGAAGAGCCATCAGTGGACAGGGTCCATGTTCCTGGATTAGCCCCATTGAAGATTTGCAACTATTTTTCCACATCAGGGATTATGCTAGTATTAAAATCAGCGACAAAATTATCTAAAATCTGAGACTTTATTGCAGTCCTAGGCTTGTAGATTATGCCATCTCGCTTAATTCTATTGCCCATTTAGCTAGTCTTCCTGATAGTTCTTGTTTATGCAATATATTTCTCAGTGGATATGATGTTACGACAATAATTGGGTGACAATGAAAGTATGGTCTTAGCTTTCTAGCTGCCATAATTAGAGCCAAGGCTAATTTTTCTAGATGAGGATATCTAGTTTCAGCATCTAATAAAGATTTACATACATAATAAATAGGAGATTGTTTACCTTTGTCCTCTCTTACCAATACTGCACTTACGACAATTTCTGCAATGATAAGATAGACATATAGACTCTCCCCTTCCTTTGGTTTAGACAACAACGGAGGATTTGATAGATATGCCTTCAGATATTTGAGAGCCTATTGGCATTCTTCAGTCCATTCGAACTGATTCTTGTTTTTTAGAACTAAGAAAAATTTAAAACTCTTCTCCGAAGATCTAGAGATGAATCTTCCTAAGGCTGCAATCCTACCTGTTAATCTTTGAACTTCTTTTTTGCTCGTAAGTATATCAGGTATTTCTTCAATAGCTTTAATTTGAGCAAGATTTACTTCAATACCTCTATTTGATACAAGAAAACCCAAATATTTACCTAATTCCACGCCAAAGGCACATTTTTCTGGATTTAATTTCATGGTATACCTGCGGAGGATTTCGAATGTAATTGAAAGATGCTGGAAGTGTTCTTCTGCGTGTGCTGATTTCACTAACATGTCATCAATGCACACCTCTATTGTTTTCCCCAGATGTTCCTGGAACATCTTGGTAACTAACCTTTGATACGTGGCTCACGCATTTTTCAGGCCAAAAGGCATAACTTTGTAACAATAAGTCCCCCTATTCGTAATAAAGCAAGTTTTTTCCTCATCCGAGAGATCCATTTTTATTTGATTGTAACCAGAATACGCATCTATAATGCTCAATAATTCATGACCTGCAGTGGCATCAATCATTTGATCTATGTGTGGTAATGGAAATGAGTCTTTTGGGCATGCTTTATCCAAATCTGTATAATCTACACATACTCTCCATTTACCATTCTTTTTAGGTACCACTACGGTGTTACCTAACCAATTAGGATATTTTACCTCCCGCATTGAACCGATTTTCAAGAGTTTCTGTACCTCTTCATCGATCACTTGATTCTTGAATAGTCCCTGCTTTCTTTTCTTTTGATTGCCATGCATAAAGGATGAGTCTTCCTTTAGTTTATGAGTCATTACTTTTGGGGGTATACCTGTCATATCTTAATGGGACCAAGAAAAACAATCTACTAGCTTTTAATTATTCAACTAACTTACCTCTTCTGGTTGGGCTTAGCCGTGCGCCTATATGTACTTTTTGCTCAGGCTCATGCTCGAACAGTGGAACAACTTCCAGTTCTTCAGTAGTGTCTTGATATGTTCATTCTTTTCTGGTTCCTAAATGATATCAGGTCTGGAATCCATGCCCGTATGTCATGATGCAACATCTGTGGTGATTTGATTCACCTTCTATTTATTGTTTTCTTCCGTGTCCGTTTGAGTTATTTCTTCTGCTACTTCTTTTTTGTTGGAATATACCACTCTGTTGATGTTCCTTAAGGTCTACTGATCACCTCGAATCTGTTGAAATCCCCATTTGGAAGGGAATTTAATTACCTGATGTAGGGTAGATGGTACCGCTTCCATATTATGGATCCATGGTGTAACGACCCAGCCGGTCGTTTCGTGTGTTGGGAATCCGTTCCCGTGAATGACTCTTCCCGTAGCGACTACTCGTTCCTTATGACTTGTGTGGGCCGGTAGTTCGAGATTCGGAAGTGTTTTGGCCAGTTCAGGAACACTTGGTTCCTGAAGGCTAGCCTATTTGGCTGATTTTGGTTCCGAGCAGCATTTTGAGCAAACGACCTCGGAATCGAGTTCTGACAGCTCCAGCAGCTCCGGATGATGATTTCGGACTTGGGAGTGTGTTCGCCTCGGGTTTCTGATGACCCGGGAGTATTTCGGCACCTGAATTGGAATTCAGGATTTCATGTGATTTGGAATTCAGCCTGGAATTGGACCTCGTGATAGCATGGTCCGAATGGAATTCCGGAACTGGCAATAGTTCCGTACAGTCATTTATGACTTGTCCGCAAAATTTGGGGTCATTCCGAGCAGTGTAGACCCGTTCGGCGTATTGATGAGCCGTTGAAATTTTTCTTGAAATCCTAAGTTTGATCTAAGGGGTTTTGGAGAGTGATTCTTGGTTTGGATGATGTTTCTAGTGTTCTGAGAGCTCGAGCAAGTCCGTCATGTTATTTGGGACTTGTTGGTATAATTTGTCGAGGGCTCGGGTGGGCCCAGGAGTCTCTCGGACCCCTACCGGGATCAAAAACCAGCAAATGAACTGCTGGTGAGAATAAAGATAAGTCATTTCAGTTAATGAGTGAGAGAACAAGAACTATAACTATGAATAGTTTACAAAAAGGAGACTATGTTAAGATCAGTTATTGATTGTTACTTACATGTTCTTATACGAGCCGTACTATCTCACATGATTCAGTGTTCAGCATGTGTTTTGTTTTATTATGTACTGGACCATAGTGAGTATGTATTCTACCTCTCGTCACTACTCTTTACGAGTTTAGACGGGATACTCACTGGGTACATATTTGTTTATATGTACTCATGCTGCACTTTCCTTCTTTTCTGCACTTGACTGTGCAGGTACTGAGGCTGGTCCGTCCGGTCGTCCGCCTGTTGATAGATACTGACCGCGGCGTCGCTCCAGACGGTGAGCTGTCTTCTTGGCGTTCCCCTGACAGCACTTCTGGAGCCTTCTAGTTTCCTTTTTGCACAGTCTTTTGTTCCAGACTGCGGCTTGTATATTATGTATATGTATTTTCTACAGTTGTATCTATGTAGCCGCCCGTTGACACTGTGACACTAGTCCTGGCACACACTTATTGTAGTTATCGGGGTTGTATATGCATTGGGCCTAGTTGTGGCTCAGCTTATGTCTACGGCCTTACCTCATGTTGTCATTGTATTCCGCACTTTCTTTGTTGTTGTTGTCGTTGGCTTGCCTAACGCCACCGTTAGGCGCCATCACGACCTGGACCGGTTTTGGGTCGTGACACATGGTCTCCCTATGATTACATTGTAAGCCATGTCAGTGTCAATGACTTGTAATTTCGTATCTTTGATGACACCTTCTGCATAGGTTCTAAGCTCGATTTCTCCTTTGTTATGACAGTAGAATTGTCGAACCCTGACAAAGAACATGCTTTTGGAATTACACGATTCCCCATTAGCATCTCTTCAACAACCCTCAACAAAATGATATTAACCGAGCTACCTGGATCAATTAACAGTCTTTTTACGTTAGTGTCATGTATAAGTAGAGATATTACCAGTGCGTCGTTGTGCGGGAGCAATAATCCTTTGGCATCCGTTTCGTTGAATGATATATTGTCATCCTCCAAATATTTACGAGTTCTCTTCCTGTGGGTTATTGTGAACTTGGTTGTTCTTTTGCAAATTACACCAATTACCTCTTCTCCTCTGTGTATCACATTTACCGTTCTCTTTGGAGATGGTAGTTTTGGGGGCTCTTGCCTGTTCTTCATATATTCATGTTTACCTCTTTCACTAAATAGTTTTGTTAGATAGCCTTGTTTTAAAAACTATTCAACCTCACCTTGCAGTAACCTGCAATCTGACGTTCTGTGCCCATGATCGTTATGGAATTTGCACCAGAAGTCTGGATTGCTTCTGCTTGGATTCGATCTCATTTCTTTGGGCCATCGAACTTTATCACCCATATTTCTTAATATTGTAATAAATTCAGAAGTACTTACATTGAAATTGTTGTCTCCAATTCTTGCACTACCTATATTTCGTTCATCTCGATCCTTTCTGGATCTTGATGAGGATGAGCTCGTATCTCTATTTGACGGTCTTTAATCTGACCGCGTGTTATCAAATTTGGAACGAGTTTCTTTTCCCGAAGGTCCTATACATGGATCATACCTGTTTTTACCGGTTCTCCTTTCTAGTTCGGAGCGTCTAGCGCTGGTCCTGCCTTCTGCTTTTGATTGTGCAATGGCATCTTCTTCTATTCGTAATTTGGTGTTTTACCTGTTATAGACATCGTTCCATGTCGTGGATGGGAACTCTCTCAAACTTTCTTTGAGTCTTCTCGTAGCTTATGAGCTTCTGTCATTTAAATTACTTGCAAATGCCATTGCCGCCCAGGTTTCAGGCACTCTTGGCAGCATCATTCTTTCTCGTTGAAACCTGTCTACAAACTCACAGAGCAACTCTGTGTCTCCTTCTTTTATTTTGAATATGTCTTCCATTCGGTTTTCTACTTTTTGTGCACCGGAATGTGCTTTTATAAAGGAATCTGCAAGCTCAGCAAAAGAGTCAATACAGTTTTCGGGTAAAAAAGAATACCATGTTAGCGCTCTTTTGGTCAGGGTTTCTCCAAATTTCTTGACTAACACTGATTCAATTTCTAGCTTAGTCAAGTCATTTCCTTTTACTCATTTAGTGAAAGCAGTAACATGATCACGTGGGTCGGTTGTTCCATCATATTTCGGTATGTCGGGCATTTTGAATTTCTTGGGAATAATAAATGGTGCTGCACTTGGCTTCCAAGATTGTTGAGAATATTTATCAATGTCAGTACCCTTGATGACAGGTGGTACGCCAGGAATTTGTTCGATTCGATCGTTTTGTTACTTCACCTGTTTCTGCAAGGTTAGTAGTAAAGATTGTAAATCTGAATTATTAGATATACTGTAACGACCCGGTCCGTCGTTACGTAAAACCTGCATTATAATTGTTGTTATTGACTTGTTATAGATTGTTTATAATGTAATTGATGTATTAGAGTTGATAGGCTTGAAATCAGAATGGTTGTAGTGAGAGTTTAGTCATTCAGTCTTTAAAAATAGCCTTAAAATGGGAAAAAGTCAACTGAGAGTTGACTTATTGGTAAACGACCTCGAAATGCAAATTTTATGGCTCGAATAGCTTCGTTAGGTGATTTGGGACTTAGGAGTGTGTTCTGAATAATTTTGTGATGTCCGATGTAGAATTAGGCTTGAATTGGTGAAAGTTAATTTTTGGCGTTTCCGGTCGGCAGTGGAAAATAGGATATCGGGGTCGGAATGTACTTCTGACAGTTGGAACAGGTTGGTAATGTTATTTTGGACTTGTCTGCAAAATTTCAGGTCAATCAGAGTTGGTTTGAATAGTTTCGGCATCGTTGGTGAATTTTAGAAATATCAAAGTTCTTAGGCTTGAATTCGATGTACATTTTGTGTTTTGATGTTAGTTTTGGTGTTTTGAGAGTGAAACTAAGTTTGAATGATCATATGTGAGGTGTTGGTATGTTTGGTTGGGGTCCCGAGGGGCTCGGGATTGATTTCGGGTGATTAACAGTCTCATTTGGACTTAAAAACACTGCTGGTTTTCTGATTTTTGCACACAGCGATTTTGTTCACTGCGATCGCGGTGGAAGTGATGCGATCGCGGTGAGTTATTTTGGGCAAGCACGAATTACTCTGCGCGATCGCGGGGGGAGAAGTGTGATCGCAGAGTAGGGGGAGCCCAAGGCAGTGCGATCGCGTGGATTGAGCTGCGATCGCGTAGAGGAGGTTGGGGCGCGTGGGGTTGCTGGCAAATGCACTGTGCGATTGCGTGCACTGTGCTGCGATCGCGGAGGTCAGGAATTTTTGGTCTATGCGATCGCGGGTGTTTGACCGCGATCGCGGAGAGTAAATCACTGGGAAGTAAAATAATTAAACCCTCCGCGACTTAAACCTTATTTTTCACCATTGTTGTACGGAAAAGAGCTCTTGGGGGCGATTTTGAAGAGGGAAATTCTTGTTTCTCATAGAGGTAAGTGTTCTAGTTATCAAAACTCGATTATGGGTAATTATAGAGCATAACACCAGTGTAAATTCATGGAAATCAGTAGAAAAATTGGGTTTTAGGGCTTAAGATTATAAGACCTCTATGGGTCGATTTGAGGGGTCAAACGAACTCTGATTTTGGTGTTCTTTATATGTACGGACTCGTGAGAGGACGAAGAACACTTTCATATAAAGAATTTTGAGTTTAGGGACGCGGGCTTGGGGTTCGAGTTTTGACCGGTTTCGGATTTTTGAGTTAAATTTGATATCTTTCAATTGGAATTCGTTCCTTAAGCACATATTGATGATAAAAATCTGAACTTGGTAGATCTATAGTTTTCAGAGGTTGATTCGCGAGGCAAGCGTGTCGTGGAATAGTTCCGGGCTAGTATTGAGGTAAGTAGTGTCTTTAAATCCTGTCCTGAGGGTATGAAACCCTGGACTATGCACCCTTTCACGAGTTTTAAAATAAAAAGGTTGGAACTTTGGAGATATTTTTCGTAAATAGGCGACTATTGAGTTGCTTAACCGACTTTGAAGTCTATGCTTAATTAGTATTATTTTATCTTGGTATGATTTGGGCTGTAAGCCATGTTTGAGACCTAGTGCCGATCTGTTTACCCCTTGCGGGATGTGTTTTATTTTCCTCACTGGTATGTTATGATTTTTCACTCAGTCTTTTATGTGATATTGTTTTGACACTAAGAGTATTTTGATACTACTTCTTGAAAATGAAACACTATTTTTGGGTCGAGAACCCGGTATATTTATGGCCTGAAGGGCAAATTGAGAGTGTCTGACTGAGTGAGGTAGCTGGCCTATATTGAGAGGATGTTATAATATGAGTGAGGCTGCTGGCCTACATTGTGAGGATGATATGATATGCGTGAGGTTGTGGGCCTATATTGTGTGTGCTTTATGCCATGTTGTGGCTTATTATAGCGCTTGGGCTGTAGGAGCCCCTCCAGAGTCTGTAACACACCCTCAGTGAGCGCCGGTACTGACTGAGTGATGCCTGATGGGCAGAGTGATTGTTAGATTGCCTGATGGGCAGAGTTATTGTGAGGTTGCCTGATGGGCAGAGTGATTGTGAGGTTGCCTGATGGGTAGAGTAATTGTGAGGTTGCCTGATGGGCAGAGTGATTGTGAGGTTGCATGATGGGCTGATACTGAAAGAAATTATTACGAGAAATGAATATGGCTTGATGGGTAGTTTATGGAGATTTTTACTGAGTTTTCAAACTATGAATTACTTCGTTTTCAAACTAGTTTTACTGAGAATTTTATTGAGATATACTAATATTGCACTTGTTTTCAAG
Organism: Nicotiana undulata; assembly: GCA_005239495.1. NCBI lineage: Eukaryota > Viridiplantae > Streptophyta > Magnoliopsida > Solanales > Solanaceae > Nicotiana > Nicotiana undulata. The sequence goes on from MDKH01134414.1 coordinate 18,225, forward strand.
GGATTTTTCGAAACCGATTTCGAACTTATTATTTCATGAATACTACATGGTGACTTGGTGTTTTACTAGTTTGTGGAATTGTGTACCTATTATGTGTGTTTATATTACTCAGACTGTGATTTATTTTCATTACTACTGAGTTGGCGTACTCATAAAGACTCCCTAGGCCTCTGTGCATAGATTTAGGTACCGATTTGGAGCAGTAGCTGACTTGTTCGTTAGCAGCAGTTCACGGGATTTCGAGGTAGCTGTTCAGCGTCCACAACTTCTCCATTTCCCTTCCCTATTTAACTTTAGTATTTGATTCAGAGGCATATATTATAGTTTTAGCAGAGTAAGATTTATTTATTCTTAGATGCTCAAGACTATTGACGCCAGTTCTTAGGAGGTTTGTTAGACTACTATTGGGACGTTAAGATTTAATCATATTAATTGATGCAATGGTTGCATGTTTATTATTAAATTGTGAACTATGATAATTGAACAAATGCGTAGTAAAGTGATGGTTGGCTAGCCTAATCCCACGATAGGCGACATCACGCCCTGTTAGGATTTGGGGTCATGACATATACCTTGTCTTCCTTGGAGAGGTTCATTTGGAGGTCCTCAACTTCATGAATTTGCTAGTCCGGATTGTGGGCACAGTTGCGGTGTTTTTTGGAGGAGGTTGTGATGACCCAAAAGGTAATCCTAAGTAGTTCTAGCTAAATCTGTGTTTCGAGGCCCTGAAAGCCTCCAATAGTCTCACCTCGATATGCGTGCGCAGCCCAGGCGTGTAGCCGCGAAGTCTGTATGTTGAAATTTGATGAAAATGGAAATTTTTGATAATTAAATGAATAAAGTTGAGTTTGGTCAACATTTTTGTTAAACAGACCCAGACTCGTGATGTGACGGTCCCAGTGGGTCCGTAGGAAAATATGGGACTTAGGCGTATGCCCGGAACCGAATTCCGAGGTCCCAAGCCCGAGAAATGAATTTTTAAAGAAAATTGTTTTCTGAAAATAATAAAGGAATTTAAAAATGAATAATTATGTGAAAACCGTGTTACCGGGCCCGTATTATGGTTCCGGAGCCCGGAACAGGTTTATTATATGTTATGTGAGTTATCTGTGAAATTTGGTGTAAAACGGACTTGAAATGACGTGATTCAGATTAAAAATGGAAAATTTGGTAGTTTATGAAGTTTGAGAAAACTCTATGGATTTAGGAGTTTAATTCGATGATATTTTGATGATTTAAAAGCTTGAACATGTCCGTAGGATGTTTTGGGAGTCGTGTGTGTTTTTGGTTTTGAGCTCCGAGGGCTCGGGTGAGTTTCGGGTAGCTAACAGGGTGTGAAAACATGAAACATCTGGTGTTTTTGATGATTTGCTGGTGTCTGGTGTAATACCCTTCGCGAACGCGGCCAAGGGTAAATCCCTCCAGTGATTTTAATAACCCAAAAAGAGAACCATTGCGGGATTTCTCCCATTTTTCACAACTCTTCTTCCTCCCCATCCCACCTAGGCGAATTTTGAAGAACTTTTCCTCCATAGTTCCATAGGTAAGTATTGTTAACATCATTTCCTCTTATTTTCATCAACTTATCACTAGATTCTAGGCCTAAAAACATGGAATCAAAGTAGGAATTAGGGATTTTAGGTAGAGTTGGGTTTTTGAGAATTTTGGGTGATTCAACCTCAATTTGGGGTCGAATCTTAAAACAAATTATATATTCTAACTCGTGGGGTTATGGGTGATCGGGTTTTGGTCCGAGCCTCGTGTTTGGACCAAGCGGGCCCGGGGTCAAATTTTGGAATCTTAGGAAGAATGCTTTGAAATAAATAATTAGGCTATGGGTTTGATTTATTGAGCCATTATTGATATACTTGGGTTGATTATGTCTAGATAATACCGTTCCGGTGTCGGATTATAAAGGAAAGGCTGTGATTGAGGCTTGACTTGCATTTTTGGAGCCGAGGTAAGTGTTTGGCCTAACCTTAGCTTGAGGGATTCAGTATAGAGTCTTATTTGCTATATGTAATTCATGTCCATTGTATAGGCGGGGTGACGCGTGCCTATATGTTGCGGTCAAGCATGCCCGTGAGCCAATTGTGATGAATCGTACTGTGTTCTTAATATTCTCCGTACTATGAGTAATTGGTGATTTAGAAGTGATACCTTGATGCTGTTTCATGACGTGGGGAGTTATTGTGTCATTTGTTTCAGTTGAGGCTTTTACTGTTGAAACTGTATTTCTGATGCGAGGTTGGTTATAGCTGAGACCCTTGCCGGGCGTTTGTTGAGTTATTAATTGATGATTTCTCCTTGCCGGGATGATAGAATTTTATTGAGTATTTCCATACACTTGCGACTTCTTATTGTTGATTTTTACGTTATATTGTTGCCTTTTTATTATTTATCGCACGAGGGGACATGGCGTGCTGATTGTTTGTTACTTATCACCCGAGGGGACATGGCGTGCTGATTTTTTATTATTTATAGCACTGTCGTGCTGATTGTTTGTTATTTATCACACGAGGGGACATGCCGTGTTGATCGTTTATTATTTATCGCACGAGGGGACATGCCGTGCTGATTGTTTATTATTTATCACACGAGGGGACATGCCGTGTTGATCGTTGATTATTTATTGCACGAGGGGACATTCCGTGCCGAGTGTTACTATTTACGCACGAGGGGACATTCCGTGCCGAGTGATTGTGAGGTTATGCACGAGGGGACATGTCGTGCCTTTTGCTGTTCATTATCTGTTTGAGAAGTTAAATTCCTGCTTTTACTTTTACATATCAGTTATTACCCTGTTCTACCGTGCTAGCATTTTGTTACCCCTTTTACTCCCAGCATGTTCTCCCCGTATCTGTCTTACTTGCTGATTTTCGTCGATATTTTCCTGTTATTATATAGAATTGCATAGGTACATATATTGTTGTCGGTCCTAGCCCGTCACTACTTCGCCGAGGTTAGGCTCGGCACTTACTCAGTACATGGGGTCGGTTGTACTGATGCTACACCTGCACTTCTTTATGTTGTGCAGACTACGCAGCCGGACCCGGTAATAACTGACGGTCGGAGCATCCCATCAGTTCACACAGGAGACATCGAGGTAGACCCACAGACGTCCGTGGGCCTTGGCGTCACCTTCTACCCTTCACTTTCAGCTCTGTCTTATCTTATAGTTCAAAGACAGTCATATGCACTTATTTTCAGACCTTTGTTTTAGTAATCTCTTAGACAGTTCGTGAGGATGTGACACCAGTTCTGGGATTTGGATATTGTTTTTTATTTCGAAGTTGCTATATTATTTTTGGTAATTTGTTAACCTTCATATTGTGGGCCATCGATGCCTTAGTTATCTTGTTCGTTTTAGTTGTTAATGAGTTTTATTTAGTTCAAACGTTGGCTTGTCTAGCGGGTTCAACGTTAGACGCAGTCATGGCCCGAAGGTGGGATTTCGGGTCATGACAGAGGAGTATGTGATACACCTGGCAGCCCTCTCATAAAAGTTTGAAGAGCTTCATTCACATATTCGCTAACCATTTGCTTCATAGGATCTTGTTCACCTGTTTGCTCATTTCCAGGTTGATCATCATTTTGAGTTATAGATCTTCCTGGAGAATGGTCCCTTGAACCTTGTGGGGATCCGTGAGGTGATGGTACTTGAGTCCCAGTCGCCTACTGGTTGTTATCGTTGGCGTTTGACATGATTCATGAAAGGTTGTTTGAGAGAAAAACAAGATTATCAAATTCCCGTTAAAAGAACCAATTTGTTTAACCAAAGAATTAAATTCTTTGCCAAATCTATTTTAAGAAGCACTCAGGCTTCTGATAACCAGGAAAATATGCTAATAATTATAATCAGACATCGTAAATTGAAAGAAACAAGAATTCATAAAAGTAGATATATTTCAATAGTAGTTTGAACGTGTCCATACAAGTTATATGTTACTCCCTTTATAGGGAATTTCTTAATATAACGCCTACTCTTCTTAATGATTGAGAATTAATGACTAATAATATCATTAATGTAACGCTAAAATGGTTAATCGTAACTATTGTGTGAAGATTATGTAATGTTTGACTCACTGATTGAAGATCTTTGAATCTGCCCTTTATTCTGCCTTGATTCATTCCGACCGTGTCTCTTCAACTTCTCAATTAGATGGAGGTTCCCGTATCTAATTGCCTCATGAGTATGTTGTTCCATTCCTCTTTGTCTCGTACCTCTTTGTAAAGTCACAACTAGTTGTCATATTTTTATTGCTCCATATGTATTGCCTTGTCATCTGAATTAGTACACGTGTGACACCTATCTTTACCAATACACTATGCCAACCACTTTGGCTAATATGTTTGAAACTCAAAAAGTTTCTTTTGAGACTTACTACAATATTAATGTCAAGAACAATTTCATTAATTCGGGTAGTAAAAAATTTGATTTTCCGGAGCTCTTAATTGATTTTGTACTACAAGATCTTTTGTCACACCATCCATATGGTGAATAACTCCTTCAGGGAGAAAATCATATCATAATAATTGTCATGGTCAAAATCATCATAAGCAAAATCATTTATTGCTTTAATTTTGCCTTTAATAACCTTTTATATGACATGGAAAAATATTTTTGGTGTATCACATGTACCCGACTAATGACATATTCATGTAACCATACAATATTGTTCATTATCTTCCTTTCTCTCAAACCTCCCGTAGGGGTGAGTTGTAGTATTTATTCAACCATGAATAAATACATTCTTATGCATAATTTGAATCACATATATATTTTCATATTCACTTTCAGGAAATGAGTATGCATTTACAATGCTTATCACAAGTCACATTTTCACGGAATGGACTATAATCATGTAAACGTGTCTCGTATTAACAGACCACATTGATACATATTCCATCACCTTTTAAGGACCACTTTTGAGAACCTTTAGTGTTCTCCTTTTTACAATTATCATGATGATGACTGTTATTATTTTGATCTTTTGTCCGACCATGTTCATTGGTCAACCACTTATCTTCATTTAGACTTAATATGCACCGCTACCATATTCACTACAAGAATGGTGCAAATCAAGTGGGACAAGCTTCATGATTTTTCATGAAAATACATTATATTTCATTAGTCATCATTATATCACCAATATGGTGCATTGGTACTCAAACCCAATGCATTATCCATATAAAGTCATGTTAGGCCATAATGCATTGAGACTCGAACCCAGCGTCTTATTATCATGGTACACTAGGACTTAAACCCGGTGTCTTACCCTCAAGGTGCGATAGGACTTGAACCCACCGTCTTAGCCCCAACCAATAGCATAATAGGCCGAAGTGCTACTGAGAATCACCCTTGAGCCTTTAAAAAATTATCACTTCGAATTTTTAATTAGAACTATCATAGATCTTTTTTCACGAACAATAACTCATGACTTGGTCAAATATAAAAAAAATAAACAAAACCTCTTACATGTATTCTTCATGAACTAAAAAGGTAAATAATGCTTTGCAATAAGAAAACAACGAAATTTACTCACAGTTTACTGTATGGTTACATGTTTAACTGATAAGCTAATGAAAAATGTTAAACTAATACATGTAATAAGAAATAAATTAAACAATATACAATATATGACATCATCAAAAATATAATAGTGTCACCAATATATTTATTATTTTATTTATATGTCATAGATGCCTTGCATCTTGTAGTATATCTTCTTTTTTTTGTGTATAATTGCATGTGCATATATCTTTGGTAATGATAAAATCACTCTTACCAAAAATATCTCTGACGAGATGAAATGCAAAATTCATCTTTATCACTTGGAAAAGCTCACTAAAACTTTTATGGAAGGTTTGGACATTAGTCAAACAAAATAAAAAAAAAAAAATTAAGTGTGACATCTTACTTGAAGAAAACATCCACTTTTAATAACGCTATCTCCAAAATCAATTCCTTGTCTGTTGCATCATTTTTACGAAGTATCAAATAAAATAGCAATTCGTGCTGATAACGTATTAAGAAACTTAGCTCAAAGTGGTAATATAAAATAAGAAAATAGAGAGCAAGAGATGAAAGCTTCTTATTTCTTTCAAATGTTTCAACTGTATACAATGTGATGCCCAAAACCCTCTATTTATAGGATGACATTAAGGTAATACAAAAGGATGTCATAAACATGATATTAACAATTGAGATCATGGGGGAAGATCATGGAGGAGGTTATGGAGTTGTGGGAGTTACAACCATAATGATGAAGAATAGTAGGAGGTTAATGGAGAAGAATAGTCAGAGTAACTTTTTTAGGAATTGTAGACATCCACTAATATAATTATAATATTTCATAATAATTTGCCATTTATTATTGGGCTAAGTTTCAGTTCATGGGTTCTTTATTTTTTTTAATGCTTAAATAATGAGGAATTTACCTAGAATACAATATATTTAAGACTTATTTAAATAACATATAACTACTTCTCGAAAATTACAAATAATACAACTTAAGAATATGTTATTCTATTATTAGTTATAGATTATGGAATATTTTTAGAATCCATAGGTAATTAGGAAAATCTCCCATTGTGAGGTCATCTTATATTTTAGAACCTAATTCTGTGTTGCGAGGTCACAAAACTCCCATTTTAGCCTTCCTTGATTTACGTGCGTAGTCTGTGTGTTCTTCCGGAAGGCTTATATGTTAAAAACTGATAAAAATATTTTTTGCCTTAAAAATTCATTTAAGTTGACTTCGGTCAATGTTTTGAGAAAATGGATCAGGATTCGTGTTTTAGCCGTCCCACTGGGTCCGTATCGTAATTTGGGACCTGGGCGTATGTGATGACCCAAAAAGGGGTCATCTTATGTGCATCTAATTTGGACTGTGTTCCGAGGCCCGAAAGCCTCCATTAATCTCACCACGATGTGCGTGCGCAGCCCTGGTGCATAGTTGGGAAGCCTTTGTGTGAAAAAAAAAACTTGATTAAGAGTTAAATTTGTGATAATTAATTGAATAAAGTTGACTTTGGTCAATATTTTTGGTAAACGGACCCGGATCCATGATCCGACTGTTCCGGAAGGTCCGTAGGAAAATATGGGACTTGGGCGTATGCCCGGAATCGAATTCCGAGGACCCAAGTCCGAGAAATGAATTTTTAAAGAAAATTATTTTATGAAAATATTAAAGGCTTATGAAAATGAACCTTGATGTGAAACCTGTGCTGCCGGGCCCGTATTATGATTTCGGAGCCCGGAACAGGTTCAATATGTGTTATATAAGTTATCTGTGAAATTTGGTGTAAAACGGACTTGATTTGATTGGTTTCGGATAAAATGAGGAAAAATTGGAGTTAATGAAGTTTTGAGAAATCTCATAGAATTTGAAATTTGGTTTGGAATGTGATTTTATGTTCCCGAGGTCCGATTGAAATTCCGAGACCGGGAATAGTTCCGTTGTGTCATTTATAACTTGTCTGCAAATTTTGAAGTCATTCCGAGTAGTTTAGGCCGGTTCGGCGCATTGAAGTGAATTCTAGAATTTCAAAGTTCTTAAGTGTGATTAATTTGGTTTTGGGGTTTGATTTTCGAGTTCCGTTGTTTTTTTTCATGTTCCGAGAGTTCAAGCAAGTTTGTATCACGAATAAAGACTTGCCGATGCTTTTGGACGGGGTCCCGAGGGGCTCGGGTGTGTTTTGGACCCGCGGGAGCTAAGTTAGAAAACCATAAAATCTGCTGTCTGGTTTCCTTCTCTGCGATCGCAGAAGGTGGGTTGCAATCGCGGAGAAGGATTTTGCTGGGCTGTCGATTGCTCTATGCGATTGCAGCTTCCCTTTTGCGATCGCAGAGGTCTGGGTTCCACACCTTCGCGATCGCAGCCCGTTTCTTGCGATCGCATTGAGTAGCATCTGGGCCGGGTGAGTTTGTCCTACGCGATCGCAACACCACTGCCGCGATCGCAGAGGTCTTGCCAATTGTTCTTCGCGATCGCAGGACTTCTGCCGCGATCGCAGAGGTCCGGCCAGTTGGCCTTCGCGATCGCAGGCCCAGTGTCGCGGTCGCAGTGAAGGTTTTCCTGGGTAGTACTTAAATATCCAATTACGAGATTCTTCTTCATTATTCAATACCCAACCTCCATTAGAGCTCTTCCAAGCTAGGGAAAGGACTGCCCAAGTTCAAACTCATCAAGGTAAGTGATTCCTAGTCCGTTTTTCATGACTTTTAACATCAAATTCAAATAATATCCTCTTCCAATTATCTTAAAATTCATAGGAATTGATAGAAAAATGTGGGTTTTTCGGAAAATAGTGAAACTTCATTTTTATCCAAATATTCCTAAATAAATTATGTAATTACGATCCTTAGGCTTTAGGTAGTTCATTCCTTCGAATATTTCCGGAATTTGGCCATGAGAGGCCGGGGTTGGAAATTGAGAATTCTTCAAGAATAGCGATTTTATTGAATAACTAAGATGAGTTATCACATTGTACATGCATTGATGTTATTATATATCTTTTGACTAGTTGCAAGTCCTCGGGTATAGAATTCGGAGTTTCGGGCGCAATTGTGGTCCGAGGGGTAGATTCGACACGAGGTGAGTCTCCTTTCTAACCTTGTAAGAGGGAATCGTCCCCATAGGTTATGTACATGATATGTTTGACTTGTTTGGGGGCTACGTACGCGCCAAGTGACGAGAGTCCATACGTAGCGGCTATTATTGTTATGTCCGGGTAGTTAGGCCCACATCATGCCTTGTATGTTTCCTTGCAATGCCTTAAATATGTTTCTTTCTTTTCGTTGAAATGCTCTTATGATTTATTGTAATGCTATATTTCCTACGAAACTATTTTTTTGCATCATGTTGTTCTTCTGAGGTCCATTGAAATGAAATTGTGAAATATAAGGGAGCGGGCCGTACACCACGGTGGATTTAAAATGAAGTTGTGAAATATAAGGGAGCGGGCCGTACGCCACGGTGGATTTTAAATGAAATTGTGAAATATAAGGGTGCGGACCGTACGCCACGGCGGATTTGAATTGAAATTGTGAAATATAAGGGAGCGGGCCGTACACCACGACGGATTTTAAATGAAATTGTGAAATATAAGGGAGCGGGTCGTACGCCACGGCGGATTTGAAATGAAATTGTGAAATATAAGGGAGCGGGCCGTACACCACGACGGATTTTAAATGAAATTGTGAAATATAAGGGAGCGGGTTGTACGCCACGGCGGATTTTATATGAAATTGTGAAATATAAGGGAGCGGGTCGTACGCCATGACAGATTTTAAATGAAATTGTTAAATATAAGGGAGCGGGTCGTACGCCACGGCGGATTTTAAATGAAACTGTGAAATATAAGGGAGCGGGCCGTACGCGACGGCGGATTTGAAATTAAATTGTGAAATATAAGGGAGCGGGTCGTACGCCACGGCGGATTTGAAATGAAATTGTGAAATATAAGGGAACGGGTCGTACGCCACGTCGGATTTGAAATGAAATTGTGAAATATAAGGGAGCGGGCCGTACGCCAAGGCGGATTCAAAATGTAATTGTGAAATATAAGGGAGCGGGTCGTACGCCACGGCGGATTCAAA
>ML252431.1:0-31622 GCA_005239495.1 Nicotiana undulata
GGTGTCATTTATAACTTGTCTGTAAAGTTTGAAGTCATTCCGAGCAGTTTAGGCCGGTTCGACCTATTGAAGTGAATTTTAGAATTTCGAAGTTCTTAAGATTGATTAAATAAGTTTCGGGGCTTGAGTTTGAGTTCCGCTGTTGTTTTCCGTGTTTCGAAAGTTCGAGCGAGTCCCCTTAGTGATTTAGGACTTGTTGGTATATTTGTACGGGGGCTCGGGTGGGCCCAGGTGCCTCCCGGACCCCGCGCGAGGCCAAAAACCAGCTGAAACCACTGCTGGTGCACATCAACTGGTGTGACCGCAGGTGCGGTTGCCCAGCCGCAGGTGCGGGACCGCCCCTGCGGTCCCAGCCTCGCAGGTGCGATCCCCAGCCCTTTGCCCAGAGTCCGCAGGCGCGAGACAACAGACGCGGTCCAGGACATCGCAAGTGCGAGTTTTCCCGCAGGAGCGACCAAAACTCCGCAGGGGCGGATTCTTTTCCGCAGGTGCGGCCCCTTCTGGGCTGGCCCAAGTCCGCAAGTGCGATCATTTTTCGCAGGTGCAAAAATCGCCCAGTTAATTCTATATTCTTAAGTCCAAAACAAAACACTTGCACGAGAATTCTTCAAAGTTCAGCCCTCTCCTCCATCACCAACCTCCATTAGCGAGCCTTGAGTCCATTTTTCCTCCATTGCTACTCGGGTAAACTNACTATGAGTTTGAGTTATTGAGTCATTATTGATATACTTGAGTTGAATATGTCTATATAATACCGTTTCGGAGCCTGATTATAAAGGAAAGGCGGTGTTAGAGGTTTGATCGCTCTATTTTGGACCCGAGGTAAGTGACTTGCCTAACTTCGGTGAGGGAATAAGTATTGTTTTCTACGTGTTTACTTGTTAAGCATGTTCGTTGCATAGGTAGAGTGACGAGTACCTATGTGATGAGAGTCTAGCATGACCGTGAGTCTAACGTGATAGTAATCGTAGTTTTTCCTTCCATGCCTCTTATATTATGAAGTTGCCATTATTTGTAATAGTATGTTGTTGGTTGTGGTGAAAGAATGAGACGTAAATTGTTGTTGAGGATGAATACTTGTTGTCGAAGATACTCTGTTGAGATTGGTATAGCTGAGACCCTTGCCGGGAAATTGTGTGTTTAATATTGATATGTACCCCCTCGTTGAGCATTATTTGCCTTGCATTTCTATTATATTGAAATTCCCTTGCCATTGATATTTATACTGTTCTGGTAAGGAAGAGGGGTGATGTTATTGTTATGCACGAGGGGACATGCCGTGCCGAGTGTTGACATTGTTATGCATATATATGCACGAGGGGACATGCCGTGCCGATTGACACTTATTATATACACACGAGGGGACATGTCGTGTTGTGATGTTGTGATATTGCGATATATGCACGAGGGGACATGTCGTGCCGATTTGATATTTGAGATTACGCACGAGGGGACATGTCGTGCTCTGTTATTTGATTGAATATCGGATATTGATAGTTGTTTTCTCCGGTTCCTGTTTTACTTTCCAGCCGCATTCGTACTGTACCGTCGTGAATTAGATGTTGACTTCCTGTATCCCCAGCATGTATATTCCTTAGCTTATTTTATTGTTTTAAGTTCCGATATTATTGCTGCCCCGTTAATACTTTTCCCCTATTTGTTCCCATACCTCTTCTATTTGATCATACTTGTTTTCATTATCGGTTAATTCTTGTACATATATCTGCTTAGACTAGGACAGGTGATCGTATTATGCTAAGTCTAGCCTCGTCACTACTTCGGCCGGGGTTAGGCTTGGCACTTACTCAGTACATGGGGTCGGTTGTACTGATACTACACTGCACTTCCTTGTGTTGTGCAGACCCTGCTACCGGACCCCGTGGAGCGTTCTGAGGGAGATACCTTCAGTCCACGTCAGAGCTTCGAGGTATACACTGGCGTCCGTGGATCCCGAGGCTTCTTTCCTTTACCGCTTCATTGTCTTTCTTCTTTATTTCCAAGACAATGTTGTACTTTTATTCCAGACTTGTATTTAGTATTCTAGTAGTTAGTCCGTGAGATTGTGACACCCCGGTTTTGGGAGTTTACGTTATTTCATGATTGTTATGTTCTTACTTTCCGCATTTTAAGTTTCGTTATTTTTATTAGCAATGCTTGAGGGAATTCTGTTGGGAACATGAAAGAAGGAAAAATATGTTATCGATTTTGGGTTGAACAGTTGCCCCACTATTATCTCAGAACGTGATGGAAATTGGTTGAAGTTGATGAGTTAGCGTTTTATTTCGTATTAAATGATTTTAAATTGCTATTGCAAGTTATACGTTGGCTGGCCTAGCGGGTTCAACGTTAGGCGCAGTCACGGCCTAAAGGGTGTCAATTTGGGTCGTGACATATGTGTTAGTTTATATTTGTTTTTCATCAACTCTCCTATATCAATGCCTTGGTTGTTTCTGTTAGCATGAATGTGTTGGTTTGGTTAGATCTATTCAAGATTTTTATGAATTGTAATGCTATTTATAGTAGTAATATGTTTAAGACAGCATTGAGGATATAAATTTGACCACCAGTTGGTCAGATTTATCCCAAAAAATACAAATGTTCGATACAAGGGGTTGCAGGTAGTTGATTCTGTGGCTAAAAGAGACAGCACACGGCTCTGACTGATTAAGGCTGAACCTTTTAGCTTAAGGCATTGATTTTTATATATTTGGATTAAATGTAATTTAAATTTGATTAGCTATGTAAAGTCACGTTATTTGTGAATTCATTTATAAGACAATTACATCCCCTTTCCCCTTTAAATTCTGGATTCTGGTTTGTGTAATTAATAGCATAGGATGGACCATTTTTTTTTCTAAAATTTTATGTCCAGTAGATTTATTCCTTCTCTTGAATCGAATATGAAGCCCATGCTCCTCAGGCTTTCTAAATGAAGACCATAGGAGATGGGTCAGACTTGTAAAGTGGCCCAATAAGCCTGAACGAGTTTGGACCCTAGGTCATTGGGCCTGAGGTATAAAGCCCAATGGCTTAATACTCTATTTAGTTATAAAAAATTAATATAGTCTTGAGTTAGGTAGAAATCTCATTAATATTATTAACTTAAATTCAAATGCCATTGATTTTTTATGTGACGTTTTTGTATGAGTGAAATTCGACCCGGACAGATTATGTCTTCCCTTACAAATTGCTAAAAACGTGACTGGCCCAGTGTATTTAGCACGAAACTAGGCCAGATTTATAATACATTTAGCCGGCCCATTTCCCTATTCTTGGGTCTTTAACAACTAGTCACTAGATGACTTTGAATAATCCAACACTTGTAGTCCAAATACCTCTTTGACCCTTACATTAATCTTACAAATCACTTAGGAAGACAATTTTCCAAACTAACAAAATTTTTTAGACTCGTCCATGGTTAAATAATTGATACACTTAGAATTCTCAAACATTAAAAATCAAAGTAGCGTAACTTTGAATGAAATAACTTTTTTCTTAATAATAAATATTTTTCTTAAAATTGTGTACACGTTCGCGTGACACGAATAAGTTTCAAAAATGAACATTCGTAGCGATTACTTTAGGAGCGGATTTTAAATTATTACCGTGATTGCGTACATGTTCGCGTGACGTGGTTTCGATTTTTAAATAAAACCAAAATACGCTCTTGCGCGACTTTGACTATTTTCTTAAATGAATCAAGTGTCATGAATTGCGTACACATACGCGTGACCTGATTTTTGACGCATCAATTTCAAACGGGTATACACATACGTAACCCGTCTTAAAATAATTCTTTAAATACAAATGAATAATTAGAAGCGGTAAAAAATGTAAAAATGCACATAGGTATTAAGATCAGTAATTAAACAATTTAGGCCAAGTGTAAATTATTAAGCGACCGTGCTAGAATCACGAAATTCGGGAGTTCCTAACACCTTCTCCCGGGTTAACAGAATTTCTTACCCGATCTTCTAGTTCGCAAACTTTTAACGGAGTCAAAATTTCCTCGATTTGGGATATTCAAAAACATAAAAGGTGTCTCGGAACACCGTAAATAAATCCGAGTGGCGACTCTGAATTAAAAAGAAAAGAAATAACTAATCTCAATTCGATTAATGTCACTTAAATTGGAAAAACTCCCTTATGCTCACCCTTTCGGGAAAAAGGAGGTGTGATCGTAATGAAGGAGAGGAAACACAGAAAGCAAATAAAAGAAGTGATAACTATGGAAAGAAAGAAGGTGAACAAACCAGTTGAGGTTAAAGAGGAGATACTTAGATTCTATAAGAGTCTAATGGGCACAGTAGCAAGAAGACTTACAACAGTAAACAGAACAGTCATGAAGAGGGGCCAACACTAACTCAAGAACAAAGGCAGTTGCTATGTGCAGAGGTTACTAAACAGGAAGTGTTTGAGGGTCTAAAAGTTATAGGAGATGATAAGGCTCCAGGGATAGATGGATATAATATTGTGTTTTTCAAAAGAGCATGGCACATTATTGGTAATGAGGTGACTATAGCAATACAAGATTTCTTTTCGACAGGAATACTATATAGAGCCATCAATTGTACAACTATCACTTTGATACCCAAGATACATAATCCAAAAACAATTAAAGAGCATCGACCTATAGCATGTTGCACAGTGTTATACAAACTGGTTTCAAAGATCTTGGCAGCAAGATTGCAGAAAGTAATTGAGGGTATTATATGTGAAACACAAGCTGGTTTTGTCCCAGGAAGGAAAATAGGTAAGAATATTATAATAGCTCATGAACTAGTTAAGGGGTACACAATAAAACATATATCACCAAGGTGCATGATTAAAATAGACTTGCAGAAGGCTTATGATTCAGCAGAATGGAGTTATTTGGAACAGAATATGAGACTACTAGGATTCCTTGAAAAATTCATAGCTTGGATGATGGAATGTGTTAAAAGAGTGAACTATACTATCATGGTGAATGGAGAGCCAACTGACACCTTCAATGCTGAGAAAAGATATAGATAGGAGATTCTATGTCTCCATTTATATTTGCAATTGCAATGGAATACTTAAGTCGAACCTCAAAGGAAATGGCAAAGAGGAAGCAGTTCCATTACCATCTAGATGTGCCAAATTAAAACTAACTCATTTATGTTTTGCAGATGATCTTTTAATATTTTCCAGAGGAGATGTTGAATCAGTGACTGAGGTGTTTCACAGTTTCAATCAATTCTCATTTTCCTCAGGATTGCAAGCAAACATAGGAAAAAACTCCATTTATTTTGGAGGGGTGAAACATCAAGATCAAGATCAGATAATGCAGAAGTTGGGATTTACAAAAGGAATGTTACCTTCAAATACCTGGGAGTTCCACTATCAACTAAAAAATTAGCAATGATACAATGGAAGCCTCTCATTGAGAGGATTGTAGCAAGAATCACTTCATGGACATAAAAAAAACTGTCTTATGCATGAAGAAGCAAGTTGATAAGTAGTGTTTTGTTTGGAGTCCAGCCCTACTGGGCTCAATTGTTCATTCTGCCAACAAAGGTGATGAAAGCTGCGGAAAGTTTTTGTAGAAGCTATCTATAGACAGGTAACAATGTCATTACAAAGAAATCACTAATCAGCTGGGAGAGAGTATGCTGTCCTAAAAGCAGTGGAGGAAGGAACCTCATTAATCTGAGAATCTGGAACAAGGCTGCTATTATCAAACTATACTGGGATTTGCCAAGGAAAGAGGATAGGATGCGGATAAGGTGGATTCATGCATACTATATAAAAGGACAACAAATGGAGCAATTAACAGTTCCACACCAAGCAAGTTGGATGGTGAGGAAAATAATAGAAGCAAAAGATCTACTCGCACAGGACAATGTACATATTTGCAGGAAAAAATGTGTTATTAAACATATATACCTTCAGCTACTGGGAGATCAACCAAGAATGGCATGAAAGTGTTTGATGTTTGGGAATGCTGCAAGACCAAAAGCTAAGTTCACTGTATGGTTACAAATGCAGAACATGCTACTTACTGCTGATATGTTGAACAAATGGGGAATGATAGTTGATGGCAAATGCAGTTTATGTCAGAAAGAAGAGGAAACAAGAGACTATCTCTTTGTGGAATGTGAATATATGAAAACAGTGATGCAAAAGCTGATGCACCGGACACAGAATCAAAGTATAGTAGCAGCTACCTGGGAACAACATGTGCAAGAGGTGATCAAGAGAGCTAAAAGTAAGTCAAAGGAAGCTCAACTATTCAAGATGTTATATTCAGAAGTAGTACATTGTATATGGATTGAGAGAAACAGAAGGAATTTTGAGAAAATAAGTATAGGATGAGAGATGATAGCCAAAGAGATAACATGTGTCTTTTGTGTGCGAGCTCCTCCTAGATTAGTAGATACTAGTAGTTGTACCCGCGCGATGCGCGGTCAATGTTAAAAGATATTAATCTAATTAAATTGTGATCGGCTATATCGTATTGCTTTAATAAATTTCAATTGTCATTTTATTTATCAATACGATATACCCAATAATAAAATCTCTATTAAACAAAAAAGAGACTTATATAGTCATTGAATAACTTTTCCGTTCTATATTTTTCTTTATTATATTATCCAACATTTAGTTTACAACATTGTTAATAGAAATTTTTATTAGCATATTGTTTTATTTTAAATTTTATTCTATCAATAATATTGTCTGAATGCTGATGAATAGATACACTTCTTATTTCAAAAAGGAAAGAAAATGATTTAAGAAAAAGAAACAAAGATATTAACTAACCTAAACTAACCGTTACCCATGTCTGAGTAGTTAATTTTAGGTAAGCTAATTATTTTTTCTCTTTTTTTAATTTTTCTTTTTTCTCTTTTTCTTTTAAAAAAATAAAAAGTGTACTTATCCTTTTAATCTTAGTTCCACATGAAAACTACCCACAAAGAATTGAAATGCTCGAGTTACTAATAAGATGAAAGGAGGAACAAACAACAACAAAATGAGCATAATATTTATTTAAAATATTTTCTAAGTTACTAAATATGTATCAATTGACAAAATTTCAAGAGATATAATTAATTTTAAATTTTTATGGCATTAAAATCCATTAAATCGAATGTGTTTGAACATAATAGATCGTGTTGTTTCAATAAATTTCAATTGTCATCTAATTTGTCAATACGATATACCCAATAATAAATATCTATTAAATTACAGGGAGTTATATAGTCATCGAATAACTTTTTTATTATGTATTTTTCTTTATCATTAGCCAATATTTAGTATTATTATATTGTTAGTAGAAATTTTTAACAGCACATTACTTTTTTTAGTATATATTATTATTACATTCTTATTTCAAGTAATGTTATTAAAAGAATTTGGCTTTTGAAAATGACGTCATAACCTAAAGAATCGTACACACTTCCATGAAAAAACTAAAATCAACATGTATACACAATCATAAATATCCATTGAATAGTTATGATAAAATACTAAGTGATAACTACAATAAATGCATAATAACCGCACTTGGTACCCAAAATTTCATGTCCGAAAATCTATGAAAACCTGCAAAAGGAAAACAGAAAAAGAAAGAAAGAGAGAACAATTATCAAATAATTAAAGATGCGAATAGTTTGGAATAAAAAGAGATGCAAGAAGTGGAAAAGAACAGTTTTAATTAGAAACGGTTTGAATTTGAATTCGCAAGTTCAGTTTTTTTGTGCACCTATTTTCTAGTTTAAAATAATTTTAAACACCAACTATTGTGGTTTTGACAATTGTGATTTTAAATAAATTTGAAACTCCGACAAAGTTGGAGAATTGTCCAAAAAAATTACACATGTCAATTTAATGTTATGCCACTTGTCATCATAACCTTGCTTTGCCTCTCCTATTATATATAAATCGGAAAAGGTCTAAAAATACCACTCAACTTTCAGAAATGGTCTATCCATGTCATCCGTTAAAAAAATGCTCATTTCATGCCACTGACGTTACACATTTGGCTCATCCATGCCATTATTGACTAATGACTCTATTTTTAATATTTATAATGTGGGGCATGGGTTAATTCAGACGAATGAGGACATTACACGTGGAAATGTTGGGGTTTAAAAAAATAAAAAAAAATAAAAATAAAAATTGAGCCGTTAGTCAATAATGGCATAGATGAGCTAAATGTGTAACGTCTGTGACATGAAATGAACATATTTTTAACGGATGACATAGATAGACCATTTCTGAAAGTTGAGTGGCATTTTTAAGCCTTTTCCGTATATAAATAGAAGATAGTTCAAAGATATAGATTTTAAAATAGGAAGATACGAAGAGAATGAGTATAGTGTAAATATGATAGTTTTAGCTGTGTTAGCTAACCATGGTACCTTTTAAAGTTTACTGGTGATTAATAAAAAGTTAGTTACTCCCTCTGGTCCAAAATAGATGATTTTTTGCCTGTTTTCACGCATATTAAGAAATCTATCTTTTAGCATTAATTATCAATAAAATTGACCATATTAACATTTACTATCCCACTTAAATACTCCTAATACATATTCCAACACTATTTACTCCAAGGGCAATGTAGGAAAAAAATAATAAATTCATTCTTGAATTCCGAAAAAATCATTTATTTTGGACCACAAGAAAAAACTCAGAAAATTACTTATTTTGGACCGAGGGAGTACCAAACAAAAAGCTAATCGTAATTATAAATAATCTACGTGTGTAAATTACCATCATTAAATGAATCTTAGTTCAAATTTTAAAAATTAGAAATCCAAAAAAAAGAGAGAAAAAAAACGTCTAAAGTCCCAAACTCCCACGGTAAATTGAACTGTGAACCTCACTCTCTCTTCCCTTGACGTCAGCTAGAAAAAACAAAAAATAAAAATAAAAGTCAAGAGCCAAATAAATTTTTTTTTGAAATTTTGTACGACTAATAAAAGCTCTTTTTATTTTTATTTTTTAAGATTTTCATTCCAAACAGAGGAAAATATACTCCTACTAATAAGAAATAAAATAAAAACCAACCCCGTGTTTATTTTCACTTGTTTGATTTCCCTCTTCCTTCTCTTCTCTCCATCTCTCGCTCACCAATTCCTCTCTAAATTTTCATGACTTTGCCATCTTAGGGTTTTGGTCTTTCCTCATCATCAAAGGTAACTTTTTCCCGAATTACAATTTTACTATGTCTTTTATTAAATCCATTTCAGAGTAATAACAATTAATTGTGGAATTGGTTATCTTTGTTTCGTTGAATTAATCAGCTTTCTAGGTTTTATTTCCTAATTCGAACTTGGGTTTTTTGTATTCTTGGATTTTTATTTTATCTGGGTACCTTTTTGTTAAAAAAAATATTGATGTAGGCTTTTTGTATTTAGTGAAGAAATTGGATATTCTATGGACCCTTTGGGCTGCATGATATGTATTTCTGCTTAGTTGTTCAAGTAGTGATTTTAGTCAATTTATTTGTTATACATGTAATTGCTTCAACTGTGTTGCTGTTTAAACTTTTAATTTTCGTGTTTTCTGCTTCTGAACAAAAAAAAAAAAAAAAAAAGAAGCAGCAGCATACACGATTAACTTAGGCCTTGCTTCAATTTGTTTTTTTTTTTTGGGATAACCGTAGTATCCGGACCTTTTTGTACGCACCTTGTCTAGTTTCACGGGATACGTGCTACCTCCCACCAATAACATGTATGGATAAGGTTAAGATATATGGGAAGAAATCACCTAATGTATTTGCCTCTATTGGGATTTGAACCTGAGATCACATGGTTCTCAACCCACGTCATTGACCACTAGGCCACACCCTTAGGTGCGATGATGTCGAATGTTTTACCTAAGAAAAAGGATTTTTTGTGATAGTTTCTGATATTTGATTGAATATAAAGCTGGGGGAAATACGGTGAAAACTAGGTTATTTTTATTATATATACGCTATTGAATCCCCTTGAGATGCAGAAATATTTCTTGTGATGTAGCGAAAGGGGGTTCAAAAATTTTGGTCATAGGTTCAAATCGCAGGAGTGGCATTTTTGAATCCTCTTGTACAAAATCCTGGTTTTGCTATTGGGTGGAGTGGGACATGGAATGTGGTGTTTGGGGATAATTAGAAGTGGAAATAATGTTTAGATGCTGGTAAGAGCTAGTAATATGGGAATAAATACAACAACATACTCAGTAAAATCCCACTAGTGGGGTCTGGGGAGAATAGAGTGTACGCAGACCTTACCCCTATCCCGAAAAGGGTAGAGAGACTGTTTCTCAGAGACTCTCGGCTCAACAAGAGAAACAACAATATTAGAAAAGAAACAAAAGAAAAGGCATGTAACAACAAAAGATGCCAGAAAGAAAATAACAACAACGAATAAGTGAAAGGACAATAACACAAAACTATGCCAAACAACAATGTAGACCCAACATAGACCGCTAACAAACCTAAACAAAACTCTATCAGACTACCCGGTACAAAGAGGGAAGAACTCTCGACTACCCCCTAGCCTACCACCCTAATGCTTGACCTCCACGTGTTTCTATCAAGAGCCATGTCCTCGAAAATCTGAAGTCACGCCATGTCTGTAATATGGAAATAACTTGGAGCTTTTAGGTTCAAAATCCAGCTGTAGCATCCCGTTTATCTGATGCATGTGCTGTGGGCTATGGTAGGCTGCCCTGTGGATTAGTTGAGGTGCACACAAGTTGGTCCGGTCACAACTCTCACCAGGTTTTGTTTACTGCTCTTTGAGTTTTATGCTTGTTTGTCACACGAGCTCCTTCTTGAGCTCGTCCTTTTGTTGTGATCATATGACCTCAATGAGTTATTTTTAAATTGCTTTTTTGTCCGTTTTGCAGGGACAAATGAGTGGGGTGTCTCTAGGTGAGTCTCATGGCAGACCCATTACCGGGAGGACGTTGAGGAGGTGCAATGATCGTGCAGGAGCTGATCATGTTGTTCTGATTGATGTCGATAGTGATACTTTTAGTAATGTTATTTTTATTGATGTGCCTGAATCCACACCCAAAAAGTTTCGACGTAAGACTTCAGCAAAGAAAGACAAAAGAAGATCTCCTTTGAGGAACATAATCTTCATCGACGATGACGAAAGCAGTGAGAATGAATATCCTGAATTTGGTGTAGAAAATGACCGCCACTTCTTTCATGACCCTTCCCCTAGCATGAGAGCGTGCTCAACATCGAAAAGTGCTAAAGAACCTCTAAATGAAATTGGTGATGATTGTCAGTTTGTTCGAGAAAACATACCTCCAGTGAAGTTATCAAAATGTAAAAGAACTTACTCCGGAAAAGCTCCTGTCCGAAATCGCTATGGTTTGACATCTGATTCAGAGAGTAGTTCATCTGAAAATGATGAGTTCATGGAGGATTATTCTGGACAGCTTCGAGAGCAGTGGCAGAAAGCTTCGTTAAAGAGGAAAAAGTGTAGCAGTGGTCAATCTGGTTTTGGGGATATCAATAGTGCATCCGGTGTTGGAATTCAACCTGACCCTGGCGAGAGTGAAGAGCATACATCTTGTTCTGGTTACTCTAAATCCTCTACTGACAAAGAAGATCTATCTCCTAACTCAACACGCGAATCGCGTCGTACTTCTGGTATGGCTGATGTCCATGACGAAGGTGATCCACGAAAGGAGAACTTTGAAGAGGATTATCCGAGTATACCCCCTGAATATCGGCAGAATCCTTTTGAAAAGAAGCACCCGGAGCAAGGCAATGAAGGGAGTATTCCAGCTCCAGGACCTTGTTTGGGAAAACCTGTTTCATGTGATGACAGGAACTTCTCTTGTAGACAATATAGGGTAGCAGAGGAGGAGCCTTTTCTTGGAATGCATCAGCGTGCTGTTGAAACTGAAAATGGTAGTAGACAATATGTTTCTGCTGATAATGGTAAAAAGTGTCAGGAGGTGGCCAAGAATTATAATTTTCATTTCTCAAAGGAATTAAGACATGAAACCAGTAGGTTCAATGAGAAGGAGGGTTTATTTTCTGGAGGATTTCCAAGGACTACCCGATCATCTGTTGTATACTATCCAGAACGCAACTATTTTAATGGCAGCAGAGTTAATCCTAGAGAGTCTTCTATTTGCACGAGAGCTTCATCATGCTCAGGAATCGGCGGCAAAAAATGTGCCGATCAGGAAAATGGGAAATTGATTCCTGATAGGACATCAGAATTAAATGCACACAATAATGAAACACAACCTAGTAACAGAGGTTCCTTGCTGGAGGAGGGTTTTTCTGAATCTGTATCTACGAGCCAACACAAGGATGAAAGGCATGATGACGTGAATGTCCAAGATGGTGAGAATGTGGAAGGCCGTGTTGATAACTGTATTACCACCGAAAGAGAAAGGATGAAGGAGACTTCCGAATACAAAAAGGCACTAGAGGAAGAACTTGCGTCCAGGCAAAGAGTGTTAGCGATTCAGGTCTGTCATGTTTACTGCCTCCTGCTAACTTTTGTAGAGATGTGGTTTTCTGTTACGCATTAGGTGTTCATTATTCTGTAACTTGTTGATCTTTTGACTGCTGAATTTTTATGAAAATTTCGGGGTCTGCTCCCATAATTTTGATCTCATGAATGCCATAATTGATCAAATGTTCTCTACTTCTGATCTTAATGTGCTTCTTTGTAGCCTATTTTCTCCATGCGCGCGAACGAAAATGTTACAGCCAAGAGTATGTAAGAGATTAACTGCCGGTATTGTGTTTGTAATAGTTAGAAACTTGAAGTAGTCAGTTGATGTAGAAATATATGCATGCCGCGGAGTGTGTGAAAATTTCCCCCTTTATATTCATCACAAAAAAAGAAGAAAAATCTTCCTCCTCTATATCTTGTAGAAATCTCCAAGGTCGAGAGTAGTCAAAAGCGAAATAGTTTGAGGAGTTTGAGTGCAAAGCAGAATAAAAGGGTGAGCTTCACAAAGAAAGGCACTGATGAAGAAAGAAAACAATTTTTTTTTTTCGAGAAAAAGGCAAACAATAACTAGTTGAACAAAAGAACAGATACACTAAACTGAAATATATGAAGTACAATCATGTCAATCAAGTAAAAAACCATTTCAAATTTCTTGATTTAGAAAAGATGTAGCTTTATGTTTTTTGGTGCTAGTTTTCTCTTATTAAGATTTTAATCTCTTGTTCCTAGTCACTAACAGTTAATACTTTTTCTACAATTAATGTAGCCTGTTGCTAACTATATCTTTTGTTTGGTATTGCCCTCTTAAAGATAAGAGTTGATGGGCATTGAGACGCATGCCTTAGTACCTTAGTGCCTACACTTAAGCGTCACCCTAAGTGAGGTGAAGCGAAGCACACAACCTCGAAAACTGAGTTTCAGGGCTTAAGTATGCTAAAATGAGCCTTTGACAACACAACCAATCCAATATTGTAGGCTCTACACACTACGTTGGGACTTTAAAGTACAGACATGTCTTTTTGTTCCGCATATGGTTTGTTTAGTTGTGTGTGCCATATTGAAGAAGTATTGACGGGGTAGTCCGTCTGACTACTTTAACAAATGTTACATAGCAAAATGGAGATATATACTGTTTGTCTGTTATGCTGCTCACACACTTTTGATGCAATTGTTTCAGGAATGGATACTGCTTTTCTAATGAATCTTTTCTGGTCCAATTCTCACTTAAAATGGGTTTAGAGTCATTTGTATGCTTTTAATCTATCTTTACTGCACCAAAGCCTTTTTGAGATGCCAATATTGAATCTGATTCGACATAATAAGTAACACCACATAAATGTGTTGTATATCGGGTAAGTTGTAGGTCTACCAATACCTTATGCCCAAACTAATACCAATCACCAGGAGCCACTTACCAACACCCTATGCCCAGACCTCACAAACTCCCCCTTGACTTGCCACTTACCTGGTCTACAACACAACCTGCACACTATCAATCACCAGTAGAGTTTGATTCCTCTTCTTAAGGTCAACTAAACCTTCCATTTTGCCTTCCCTCGCCAATTCCTTTCCCTAGGGGAATTGGTCTAGTCAAACTAAGCATTTCTGTTTCAAAGGATAGTCTTGATGCCATCATAGCCGGGGGTTTGAGTACGCAGCCAGAAGGCAACTGTTTCCAGCAGTCCCCCTTCTCAGCCTTTCATGCTCATACAACACCCAGTACCAACTACGCCTCAATCCCAAACAAGTTGGTGTTGTGGTATATGAATCCTCACTAACTGTGTTATTTCTGTATAAACTCGTTCCATGCCAGTATTATACAAATGGACAGCCCGGTGCACTAAGCTCCTACTATGTGCGGGATCCGGGGAAAGGCTGGACCACAAGGGTCTGGACCACAAGGGTCTATTGTATGCAGTCTTACCCTGCATTTCTGCAAGAAGCTGTTTCAATGGTTCGAAACCGTGACCACCTGGCCACATGGCAACAACTTTACTAGTTGTGCCAAGGCTCCAGGCTAGTATTATACAAAATAAAAATAATAGTAAAAAATAATAATAGAGTTCTTTATATGATAACCCATTCTGGTTATTTATATAAAAAATATTTTGGATATAGAAGTGAAACATCATGTGGGTCATGTGATAATAAGTTATTCTCATGTCATGTAGCCGTTCTTGTCTTTCTTGATGTAAAAATATCAGGTGTTCCTAACAATATTATTTTTGGTTTGTAATTGGCGAGATTGCTGGTTGATGGTGTTCTAAATCCATACTTTGATTAAGATTGAAGTTATAGGATTTCTGATAAAAAAGTGAAACCACAGAGAAAAGCAAAATTAGCCAAAAGACAATAAGACAAGTATGTATGCAGATGTAATGTTATCTGATGTGTTTTTTTACCTATTCAGGCAGAAGAAGCCAAAAAGTTGAAGCTGTTGCTGAAAAGAAAGAAGGCCGAAAGTATGCGTCTATTAGAAATGGAGAAGAGACAAAAGCAGCGTGTGGAGGAAATGAGAGAAACTCAAAAGAAGGTATCACAACTTGGCCTCTTCTGCAGTCTATTGCATGGTGTTGCACAATCTTTATTTTATACTCCCTCGATTTCAATTTATGTGAACCTATTTCCTTTTTTGTCCGTGTCAAAAAGAACGACCACTTTCCCTATTTGGAAACAATTTACCTTTATGCAATGATTTATATGCCACACAAAATATATGTGCCTCATTTTACACCATTAGTTCAAAAGTCTTCCCTCTTTTCTTAAACTCGGTGCCCAGTCAAATGTGTTCACATAAATTGAAACGGAGGAAGTATTTGTTTATGTCTCTCTCACGCAACTTATGCTGCCTCAGTGTTGTTTTGTGACTATGGCATATTTGGAGTTCCCTAGTATATAATCCATCTGATGAATTTTGTTAGGACGTAGAGAATATGAACTTGAAGGAGCTAGTACGAGCCGATGTTCGAAAGGAACTTAGGAAGCTCGAAATGACATGCCATGATATGGCTTCGATGTTGCGCGGATTGGGAATCACTGTTGGCGGTGGCACTAGTCATGAGGTTTGTTTACACTCATTATCTTAGAGGGAACATATCTTTTAAGAAAGATTGGCATTCTTATTTTGCTATTATCCTGATTTGCAGTTGGTGAGCTTTCTTGTTCTTAGCAGTTATATGATCTTTTTAGTTGAAACAAAAAATGATAGTCCATCTCGAATCTGCTTCTTCTGCAGACTAGCAACTTAGAAAATCTGATTGCATTAAGTTGTGCAGATAACTGAGTTAATTAGCATGATGCAAAATTCTCTTTTCAGTAACCGTGAAGTAATGCAGATTACTATGTAAGTCGATGTACTTCTCTGCAGTTATATTGAAACAGTATGTGTATTCAGGCTTGCAAGTCTTAGATTTCATATTTGTGCATCAAATCAGCTGTTATTCCTATCCAGTGTTTGGTTTCACGTTCTGATCTATCTACCCATTTTATCTTTCTCCCTATATCACGTTGGCTGTTATAAATTTAGACTTGCCTCTGCACTCCGTGTTCATATTCAACGTGTTGCTTATTTAGGATTAATTAGCCCTCATGACATCGCAGTTTCTCATTTCTTGTATTTGTATTCATGTTACAATCTACTTCTTGTGGTTGTTTCTTTCTTCTATTTTGGTTTCTGAAGTGTTGCTATGTTAGTCCCGGTAATAACACTTAGGACAAATGCTTGTTTTCAGGTGCGCGTTGCTTACAAGAAAGCGTTGCTGACGTTTCACCCAGATAGAGCTTCAAGATCTGATATACGACAACAAGTTGAAGCTGAGGAGAAATTTAAGCTTATTTCTCGAATGAAGGACAAGTATTTACCAACTTTAACATAGGAGATAAAAGTAGTATATTCCCAGTCAAAAGATTTATCTTTAGGATGGAAATTTTGTGAATAGGCCTTCAATGCTTTAAATTTTTCTCACCATGTGGAAAGCTGCACTCAAAGGTATAGTTTTGTCATTTCTTGTTAATGTTGTTGTCCTTTTTCAGGGCTGTGGTGTCTTTTCAGGAATTGCATTACAAAAAGCTAGTATAAAATTTAAGAATCTCACATTGTTCACTGAATATGTGATGGAGTGAGTAACTATAACACTACTCCACAAGCAAATGCACAGGCTGCTTATAACAAGTTAAATCTTCCGTTTATCTCACTTTGGGTATCTAAGTGGGCGTTTGGACATAAGAATTGTAAAATTCCAAAAAAAAAGTGAAAAAGTTTTTCTAGTGAAAAATGGTATTTGAAAATTAGAGATGTGTTTGGACAAAATTTAGTAGCTTTGGTCAAAATCTTGTATTTGTATTGAAAAATACGGATTAATAAGTAATTTATTCTAATTTTAATGAACTGTCTCTTTTAGAATCCAAAATCTATAAACTCAAATTCTGGATCTGCCTTGCGTTTATGGCTGTAGTACCATTGCAGGCAGCTACCACTTTTTTCCATTTATGAAAAGATCACAATTTGTTCTTGCATTGATCAATCTTTGGAACCGAGTGCTGGTTTTATCAGTTTTTACCTAAAATGAAAACCAATTATGTGGGTTTGCGATTATGGTTAAAAAACAGCCTATAGATATCCTTTTTCCATGGTATGTGTAAACTACTTCAGACATTAAATTTGATGGATTCGACCAAAGTTCTACCTTTAAATTTAGGGTATTATATATATATATATATTCTTTCTTGCGTGGAGAATATTGGAATTAGATGGACCGATAGAGTAAGAGTTGACTTTTAGCGGTAGTCAGTTGTCCTCGTTCTCCTGGCCCCGTTAGCCTGGGCGAAGATGGTGATAAAGAGTGAGGATTGAAGCCCCCTTAGCTCTGTTGATTTCTCTCTCCGTAAATTTTATGTTAGAAGAAAGGCAAAAGCAGACCGGTGCTTTGTTTAGGGACGGGGCTACATAAAAAATAAAAAACGAAAAATGAAAAAAGGATTGTTACATCTGCCACTGAATACATGATTGAGTTTTATAGCCTGATTGGCCAAGCTTCTCAAGAGGTCAAAAGTATTTTTTCTCAAAAGCAGTTTTTTTTACCTAACTTGAGGCGTTTGGCCAAACTTTTTTGGGGAAAAAAGTATTTTTCGGAAGAAGCAGAAGCAGTTTCTGAGAAGCAGAAAAAAATAGCTTCTTTCCAAAAGCAGAAGCAGAAGTAGTTTTGACTTTCTTCTTACTAAAAATATCCTTAACAAAATATAGTATATACCAAAATAACCGTTAAACCTAATACTTAGGATATTAATGTATAAATGTTTCTTATTATTTTTAGGATATCTTTCGGCTTTAGGGGTGAATGCTTTTATATTTGTTCAATGATCTTAATATATTTAACTTATATTAAAAGAACTAAGTACTTTTAAATTGTATTTTCATATTTTACTTAAATAAAGTGAAAAGATTTAATTATTGCTTGTAATAATTAATTTTTAAGATGATTTATTTAGTTATAATATTAACTATTAAGTAAATTTATTCATGTCCTTATTCATAATTTGATACTTAAAAGTACTTTCTGAAGAGATTGGCTAAACACAAATTATTGTTCAAAAGTGATTTTCAGAATAATTAGCTAAAAACAAACTGCTTCTCTCCAAAAGTACTTTTTTCAAAAGTATTTTTGAAAAAAAAACACTTATCCAAATAAGCTCATTTCTCCAACTTGGCCAAACAAGCTATATGTGGTAGAGTTGTGCTAAGTAAGCATTGAGGAGTTAGTTAAAGTCATAGAAGTCGACCTAGTATTTTAAATTGATGTGTTTGATCAGGGACGACTCGGCGCGTTTTGTGGCCTAAAGCCTAACTTTACGAGTGGCCTTAACTTTTTTTTTTGAATTTTTATTTTATTTATTTGAAGTCTATTTATCTAGCGTTCTTAGATACAATGTAATTAATAATTTTCTTATAATCAATAACTCCTAATAAGTATTTTTTAATTGACAAAATAGCTAATCCATTTAACCTTTATTGAGGCATTGTTGATCGTAGGTGCGATTTTATCAATTTTAATTTTGAAAATTTCTTTTTGCTGAGGCGACAGAAACAGGAGTTATTAACATTGTTCCATAAGTAATATTGTCACGACCCCAAATCCTAACAGGTCGTGATGACGCCTAACGTGGAACTAGGCTAGCCAACCATCACATAACTACCCATTCATCCTATTATAACATTTCAAAAATTAATAATAATAAGCAGCAAACAGAGTATGACTAATTTCTTTAAGTCTTTACGCCCCAATAATAATAATCTAATAGTCTAAACAATCCTACCAAGACTGGAGTCAATAATCATGAGCATCTAAGATATAAAACTAACTCTGCTAATGTCTTAATCAATGTCTATGAAATAAATACTAATACTAATAAAGGAAGGGAAATGGAGAAGCTGTGGACGCTGGACAACTCCCTCGAAATCCCGTAAAGTTGCTGCTAACGAACAAAGATGGCTACTGCTCCGCACTAGTACCTGGATCTGCACACAGAGGTGTAGGGAGTAATGATGAGTACGCCAACTCAGTAGTAATGAAAATAAATCACAGTCTGAAGTATATGAAACACGCAACACAAATACACCAATCCACAAAACAGTAAACCATCAAGTCTTCATAAAGTATACATCAAATACTTAAGTTCGAAAATCAATTTCCAGAAAAATCCTTTGAAACAAGTATATTTTCCAATATTTCTCAATAAAACGCTCAGTAAAATTAGTTTGAAAAATGAAGTGAATCATAGTCAAAAACTCAGTAAATATCCTCATAAATCTGCCCCTCGGGCCATAATCATTTCTCATAACATTTCCCTCAGCACCTCACCATCACTCAATATCAGCCCAGCGGACAACCTCACAGTCACTCAATATCAGCCCATCGGGCAACCTCACAATCACTCAGTATCAGCCCCGCGGGCAACATCACTCAGTAGGTACCTGCGCTCACTGGGGGTGTGTACAGACTCCGGAGGGGCTCCTACAGCCCAAGCGCTAAAACAAGCCACATCATGGCATAACTCACTCACAATATTGGCCCTCGGCCTCTCTCGTATCATAACATCCTCACAATATTGGCCCGCAGCCTCACTCAGTAAGACACTCTCACCATGCCCCTCAGTCCATAAATATACTGGGTTCTCGACCCAAAAACAGTATTTCATTTTCAAGAAATAGTATCAAAATACTCATCAAAATACTCTAAGTGTCAAAACAATTATCAAGAAAAGGCTGAGTGAAAATCATAACATATCAAGTGAGAAAAATAGTAAAATCAGCCCCCAAGGGGTAAATAGATCGGCACTAGGCCCCAAACATGGCTTACAACCCAAATCATATCAAATATATATCAATACTATTAAGCATATGCTTAAAAATCAGTTTCGCAACTCAATAGTTACCTAAATAGGGAATATATTTCCAAAGTTCCAATCTTTGCATTCCAAAATCCGTGAAAGGATGCAAGGTCCGGGGTTTCATACCCTCAGGACAGGATTTAAAGACATTACTTACCTCAAACTAGCCCGAAAAGCTACTATGCGACCCGCTTGCCTCTCGTACAACTCTCGAGTGCTCCAAATCTACCAAGTTCAGATTTTTATCATCAAATTACGCTAAAGGAATGAATTCCAATTAGAAAATACCAATTTTAGCTCAAAACCCGAAATTTGCCAAAACCCGACCCCCCGGCCTGCGTCTCAGAACTCGACAAATTTTATACCAAAATGTTCTTCATCATATCACGAGTCCGTACATATAAAGAACGCTAAAATCGGAGTTTGTTTGATCCCTCAAATCATGCCTGAAAGGTCTCATAATCTCAAGCCCTAACCCCCCCTTTTTCTATTGATATTATATTCCTTAATCACCTATGATCGAGTTTTAGGGTCCAAAATACTTACCTCTATGAAGAACACTGATTTTCCTCTTCAAAATTGCCTCCAAGCTCTTTTCCCGTTCAAAAATGGTGTTAAAAGGTCTAATGATCGTGGAGGGTTTAATTTAATACTGTCCAGGGGTTTCCGCACATGCGGCCAAGTTCCCGCACCTGCGACCTTCCCCGCACCTGCGGAGCCTTGTCCGCTCCTGCGGGCCCGCACCTGCGGTCAAACTTCTGCAGGTGCGGATACACCAGCACCAGCACCAACAACTGAATATGCATATTACCAACTTCAAAACTTCCGTTAATCACCCGAAATCAATCCCGAGCTCCTCGGGATCCCAACCAAATTTACCAACACATCATAAATGATCATTCAAACTTAGTTGCACTCTCAAAACGCTAAATATAACCTCAAAACACCAAAATCACATCGGATTCAAGCCTAAGAACTTTGAAATTTCTAAAATCCCCCAACGATGCCGAAACTATCTAAAACAACTCCGATTGACCTGAAATTTTGCAGACATATCCAAAATGACATTTGAACCTGTTCCAACTTTCAGAATTCCATTCCGACCCCGATAGCCTATTTTCCACCGCTGACCGAAAATCACCAAAAACTAACTTTTGCCAATTCAAGCCTAATTCTACACCGGACATCACAAAAATATTCTGAACACACTCCTAAGTCCCAAATCACCTAAAGAAGCTATCCGAGCCATAAAATCTGCATTTCGAGGTTTTTTTACCAATAAGTCAACTCTCAGTTGACTTTTCCAACTCTAAGGCTATTTTTAAAGACTAAATGGCTAAACTCTCACTACAACCATTCCGATTCCAAGCCTACGAACTCTAACACCTCATAAACAGTACAACCAACCTATGACAGGGCAATAACAGTAATTATAATATAGATTCTACATAACGACCGACCGGGTCGTTACATTCTCCCCCACTTAAACATACGTTCGTCCTCGAACGTGCCCAGAGTTGTTCCCGACACCACCAAAATTGCTGTGTAACCTACCATGCACATATTCGGAGGTGATTCCACGTCACTTTACCCCATATAGGTCTAATAGCACAACACATTTAAAATTTCAAAGTCCGATCCTGACCCATAAACCTTAGAACTAAATTTCCACTTCTGAGTCCATTCACAAGATCAAATTTCCACGACTATGAGATGAAATAGTCTAAACACGCTGTATCAAGCCATATCCGCAACACAAGATGAAATCACATAATATACCGCATGACTCAACACTCATAGCTATGACTCCTAATCCCAATCGCTGCTCATAACAACCCAATACCGGTAAATAACCTCTTATCAAACAAAACCTCGCTTAAACACCTTCATATGGTGCCGATGATGAAAGAAACACGTAGAAACCAGCAACCATTCGTCCAATCAACATCAATACCATCCAGAGCCATAACTTGTGCAACTCGTTCACTCAATAACAACATCCCAAGAGCTCAATTCATAAAATAGAAAAGACTCACACGAGAGGACTATCTTGCCATTACTCTTGCCATTACCACATCATGCTAAAAGCCTGATACACATCGTGAAACCATATCACACAAATACGACACCAAGGATCATACCTCTACCTGACTCGACTGCAAAGCGTGATCCCATCCAACCGCTGGACCAAATGACATACTCCAAGCCACCTTGCTCAAAAGCAATAACCATGCGAAATTTGACATCAATTACTCAAAGTGCATTTCCAGAACCACGGGGAAATCGGACGATATCATGACACCCGAACCAGAAAGAACATAACCAACATGTCTCAATCCTGCAACACCCAATTACTTACCTTACTCAAATATCGCTATAAAGCCCCGATAGAACCGCACCGTATGAACATATAACCAACGATCACAATCCCTTGAAACACCAAAAGGCAACTCATAGATCACTCCAAAGCACGAATAAGCTCAATGACAATCAAATGGTACATCCCTCAACAATAGCAATTTTGGGGGAACAATTCCGACTCAGTGTAGAACACACAACCATACTGTCCTACCAATAATTATATTCTAAATCAACTCTAGTCATCCACAATAGGTAGATAACTCTCCAAAGGTTCATAATGACTGAATCATGACATATACTAACACCTGACTAGCTTTGCTCGCATCCTCGTAGTTCACAACTACAAAAAAAATCTATTTATGAAAACTCCCAGTCTCGAAGTCCCTGAAGCGCACAAATTACTATATCTGATCCCCAGCTACACCACTCAAATATATAACATGTCTCCAATACTCAATCATTCCATGGGGATACTTCTATAATTCTTTTGTGCCACCAACAAACTTGAATATCGGCAGTCGATCCAACAAAAGAGCGCCGTAACACCAATGAAGCACCCTTACTCAAACACATTGCCTTAAACACATTGTCCTTTATGAATGTATACTCTCATCCAGCCACCCAATAGTGGTATCCTTTACCTAATCATCTGAAACTGCCAGTTCTGACCTTCCTTCCAGAACTGAACCAAGACCTCACATATGCCACTCTCCACTATACACAAAATACCGCATACGCCATGAAATCCTATGATAAATATGAGAAGTTCATGCTCCCTTCCTAGCCACAAACAACTACGTACCCAACTAGCCAAGAACTTTTCATTTGATCCCATATAGAAGCAAAATTACTATACATCACATGGCCCTCACGCCAGTAGAAATATACATCTCTAACCGTGGTCGAAACCATCAAGAACTCCCGAATCACATTTGTACAACACCAAACCGCCAGGACTGAATCCTTCTAACTTAACCAAGCTACGCATGCCACCAAATTCCAAGAGAATTGCTAAGAAACACCTGTAACAACTCATTACCTTATAAACACCCAAAGAACTAACCATATCCCTTTTCATGCCGATCCGACGTACTACCAAGTTGTCCTATTTATCCAAGTTTCTTCTGACTTACCTTCGAATTGATACTTTTTCTTGCCATAATACCGCAATTCTCAATCCCGACTCACCGCACGAAACCCGAGCATAAAAATATATCGTCTAAGGCTCATAAGCCGCTGAATACTCCCTCAATTATCCCCAAATGCACCACATTAGAAATACTTATCCTGAAGAGACTTCCTGCAAATTTAAAGTCATTACCTTCACTTTCCTGATACTGATGGAAATCCATGATAATGCAAATACACCACAAGCCTTGACACCTTCCCCGTATATCTCGGTTCTAGCCCTTCTCACACCTTGAAGATCCTCGATCGCTACATATAACCTTGAATCCGTGTGAACCATTCTCGAACGTCATTTACTCTACGCAATTTCAATTACACTAACCAAGTAAACAGAACGACCTGACCCCGCTTGCAATCCACATACTAGGAAAGTAATCCACACCCTTGAAGAAACAAGCATACTCATACATTGCACACTCTACTCTATACCTTCCTACATTAGAACACAAGCACTGCCTGCCCTCGAGACATCCCATTGTGGTATAAGAACCTGAAGCTGATGCAATACTAACACTAGAGCTGTGGTCAAGGAATTCTTGAGCTTCTGGAAGCTCTACTCACACTCGTCTGACCACATAGATACCTTCATTGGACACCACGTGTCCCAAGAATGCTACTGAACTGAGCCAACAATTCACACTTGGAGAACTTCGCACAAAGCTTCTCCTCCCTATATCCTTGTAATACCATCATCAAATGTTGAATATGTTATCCCTGGCTACGAGAGTACGTCAATATGCCATCAATGAACACAATAATAAAGGAGTTATAACACGACTGGATACACCGCTAATGAAATACATAGACGCTGCTGGGGAATTAGTCAGCTCAAAAGACATCACAGGAACTCAGAACATAACAGGAAAACCCACTTCACTCCACAACTAAACTACATGAGAGGTCCTTCAATACTCATAATTCGAAGCCATATTCTAACTCAATACAGAAGTCAAATAATCAATGGTTCTTGCCACATCTCCTGCCAATTCATTTTGGTCACAATCAAACAACCTGAATACATCTAACTATCCGATCACACTCACCATGTAGTCATCTAGTCACAAAGTTCCATCAATAAGGACACAAACAGACATATAAGTCCCCCAACACATGTGCTCACCCAAATGAAATCCCAACACTCAAGCCACAGACAAAATCCGGCCTCAAGTCCTTCCGACTGGCCCATTATTAACATGTTAAAAATCACATCTCACCCATGGAAGTCACAAGCCGCCGATGCACAACTGATACCAAGCGCTCGCGTGCGCATTCGAATACATGGAAGGAATTCAAAGAGTTACACTTTGGATAAATAAAACGGATTCGCACGGCAAGAATTCAAGAATGTGAAATGTTTCCTAAGGATTCTGCAGCCTCTCGAAGATAAGTACAAACGTCTCTGTACCGATCCGCAAGACTCTACTAAACCTGCACATGACCGTTGAGTCCTATGTAACCTAGAGCTCTGATACCAACTTGTCACGACCCCAAATCCTAACAGGTCATGATGACGCCTATCATGGAACTAGGCTAGCCAACCATCACGTAACTACCCATTCGTTCTATTATAACATTTCAAAAATCAATAATAATAAGTAACAAACAAAGTATGACTAATTTCTTTAAGTCTTTACGCCCCAATAATAATAATAATCTAATAGTCTAAACAATCTTCCCAAGACTGGAGTCAATGATCATGAGCATCTAAGATATAAAACTAACTCTGGTAATGTCTTAATCAATGTTTATGAAATAAATACTAATACTAATAAAGGAAGGGAAATGGAGAAGCTGCGGACGCTGGACAGATACCTCGAAATCCCGTAAAGCTGCTACTAACGAACAAAGATGGCTACTGCTCCGCACTAGTACCTAGATCTGCACATAGAGGTGCATGGAGTAATGACGAGTACGCCAACTCAGTAGTAATGAAAATAAATCACAGTCTGAAGTATATGAAACACGCAACACAAATACACCAATCCACAAAACAGTAAACCATCAAGTCTCCATAAAGTATATATCAAATACTTAAGTTCGAAAACCAATTTCCAGAAAAATCCTTTGAAACAAGTATATTTTCCAATATTTCTCAGTAAAACGCTCAGTAAAATTAGTTTGAAAAATGAAGTGAATCATAGTAAAAAACTCAGTAAATATCCTCATAAATCTGCCCCTCGTGCCATAATCGTTTCTCATAACATTTCCCTCAGCACCTCACCATCACTCAGTATCAGCTCCGCGGGCAACCTCACAATCACTCAGTATCAGCTCCGCGGGCAACATCACTCAGTAGGTACCTGCGCTCACTGGGGGTGTGTACAGACTCCGGAGGGGCTCCTACAGCCCAAACGCTATAACAAGCCACATCATGGAATAAATCACTCACAATATTGGCCCTCGACCTCTCTCGTATCATAACATCCTCACAATATTAGACCGCAACCTCACTCAGTCAGACACTCTCAACATGCCCCTCAGGCCATAAATATACCGGTTTTCGACCCAAAAACAGTGTTTCATTTTCAAGAAATAGTATCAAAATACCATGAGTGTCAAAACAATTATCAAGAAAAGGCTGAGTGAAAATCATAACATATCAAGTGAGAAAAATAGTAAAATCAGCCCCCAAGGGGTAAACAAATCGGTAATAAGCCCCAAACATGGCTTACAACCCAAATTATATCAAAATATATCAATATTATTAAGCATAGTCTTAAAAATCGGTTTCGCAACTCAATAGTTGCCTAAATAGGGAATATATTTCCAAAGTTCAATATTTGCATTCCAAAATCCGTGAAAGGAAGCAAGGTCTGGGGTTTCGTACCCTCAGGACAGGATTTAAAGACATTACTTACCTCAAACTAGCCTGAAAAGCTACTCTGCGACTCGCTTGACTCTCGTATCAACTCCCTAGTGCTCCAAATCTACCAAGTTCATATTTTTATCATCAAATTAGGCTAAAGGAATGAATTCCAATTGAAAAATACCAATTTTAGCTCAAAACCCGAAATTAGCCAAAACCCGACCTCCGGGCCCCCATCTCGGATCTCTACAAATTTTATACCAAAATGTTCTTCATCATCTCATGAGTCCGTACATATAAAGAACACTAAAATCAGAGTCCGTTTGACCCACCAAATCATGCCTGAAAGGTCTCATAATCTCAAGCCTTAACCCCACATTTTTCTACTGATTTTCATGAATTAAACACTGATATTATGTTCCTTAATCACCTATGATCGAGGTTTAGGGTCCAAAATACTTACCTCTATGAAGAACACTGATTTCCCTCTTCAAAATCGCCTCCAAGCTCTTTTCCCGTTCAAAAATGGTGTTAAAAGGTCTAATGGTCGCGGAGAGTTTAATTTAATACTGTCCAGGGATTTCCGCACCTGCGGCCAAGTTCCCGCACCTGCGGAACCGAACCTGCGGTTCCCTAATCACACCTGCGACCTTCCCCGCACCTGCGGAGCCTTGTCCGCTCCTGCGGGCCCGCACCTGCAGTCAAACTTCCGCAGGTGCGGTTACACCAGCACCAGCAACCGAAGCTGCATATTACCAACTTCAAAACTTCCGTTAATCACCCGAAATCAATCCCAAGCCCCTCGGGATCCCAACCAAATTTACCAACACATCATAAATGATCATTCAAACTTAGTTTCACTCTCAAAATGCTAAATATAACCTCAAAACACCAAAATCACATCAGATTCAAGCCTAAGAACTTTGAAATTTCTAAAATCACCCAACGATGCCGAAACTATCCAAAACAACTCCGCTTGACCTGAAATTTTGCAGACATATCCAAAATAACATTTCGAACCTGTTCCAACTTCCAGAATTCCATTCTGACCCCGATATCCTATTTTCCACTGCCAACCGGAAATCACCAAAAACTAACTTTCGCCAATTCAAGCCTAATTCTACACCGGACATCACAAAAATATTCTGAACACACTCCTAAGTCCCAAATCACCTAACGAATCTATCCGAGCCATACAATTCGCATTCCGAGGTTGTTTACCAATAAGTCAACTCTCAATTGACTTTTCCAACTCTAAGACTATTTTTAAAGACTAAATGGCTAAACTCTCACTACAACCATTCCGATTCCAAGCCTACCAATTCGAACACCTCATAAGCAGTACAACCAACCTATGATAGGGAAATAACAATAATTATAATGCAGATTCTACATAACAACCGACCGGGTCATTACAAATATAGACACGGGAAAAAGAATCATTTTTTTATTTGATCGGGTGTATTAATTAAACTATTAACTTCTAATTGTACTATTTTTCTTAATATTTTTAATTTCAAAAATAAATGTAAACCATCAATATCGAATTGATTATTATGCTTTAAGGAACATTCAAGATTAGGGAAATATTGTTTCAAATTTCTATCATCTAGTGATCTTAATTTTTACGTTAAATAGTGTTGTAAATCGTACGAAAAATAGTTGTTCACGAAACTTGTAGGGAATTATGCAAAGCTTGAGGCGTGTCAAAGACACTGTCCTTAAAGACATTTCGCCCACACGGTGATAAATAAAATTAGGCGTATCCCCCAGGGTTCAACAAGCTCTTCCAGTTATTAAACTGAGAACCGAACTAGCAAAAGATTCTATAAAGAAACCCAACGTATAGGAGGAAAAAGAAGAATTAGAAGGTTGTGTTAGAAAGTGTGTCTTTAGCTCTCCAAAGATCATGTTTATACAGGTGTTGCTCAAACGGCTAGTTAACGGCTAGTTCGACTATATTAAATGTAAATAATTTACTAAAATAATAAGTAAATAGAAATATAATATTTCATAGAAGAAAAGTTTTTCCAAATAAAATATTGGAAATTCCCTTTTGAGATACCATTAATTTTTCCAACAAATAGAAACCAAAAATATTTTCATAGAATTGTTCAAATCTATTTTGAAGTGAAAAAATAGCCTTGTCTACTATGTATAAAGTAATCAATTCCAAAGGACTCTTCAAAAGATTTTGAGATTTTATTACCAACATTCTCATCAAATTAGATTATTACTTTCTATATATCATACGTTTCTTACGAAATTCGAGTTCGATATTCATTTCAAGTGCA
This sequence comes from Nicotiana undulata, assembly GCA_005239495.1. Lineage (NCBI taxonomy): Eukaryota > Viridiplantae > Streptophyta > Magnoliopsida > Solanales > Solanaceae > Nicotiana > Nicotiana undulata. The sequence goes on from ML252431.1 coordinate 28,476, forward strand.
ATTTTCTTGCCAGAAATCATAGCAATTGCAAATGTTGCTTCTCTATACTTGTTAAAGAAAGAAATAAAACATCTTCACATTACATAACCTTTTTTATACTTGTACATAGCTTATAAAGTATAACAAAAAATGGGCTCCCATAAATTTGGGGCCTAAAGCAATTGCTTTACTTGCTTTATGGAAGGCCCGCCCCTGTGTTTCACCTTTAATTATCTGCCAATCATGATCCATGTCAGCATTCTGAGTATCAGGACCCATGGAGGTCTCAGAAGATGTCTCCAATTGTGCACAATCAACAACTTTCCTTTCATGTGGAGGTCTATTTTTGGTGAGTTCGAAATCTGGAGGAAACCCATGGAGTTTGTACTTTGTAGTATTCTTCCATTGTATGTCCAGTCTTGTTACAATACTTGCAAGATATTAGGGACTTCATAGGATCAGAATTAACTCGTTGAGTATAATTTCTAAGATAAATGTATTGTGGAGGTGCATGAGCAGATTGTTAATTGACAATGAAGGAAGCTGAATAAGAAGAAAAAATTGGACCATGAGACTTGATCTCCCTTTGTATCTCATCCCTAATCAGTAAAAAATATGCCTTTCCAACAGATGGTACATGACTCATCATTAGAATGTTACTTCGAACAGTAGAATATGTATCATTTAACCCAGAAAGAAATTGAATGAGTTGTTAGGCTTCAATTAAGCTCAGGAAGAGCACCACATGTGCATAGTTTTCCAAACGTGCAAGTACCAATCTCATCCCAGTAACCTTTTAGCCTTGTGAAATAGGTAGCTGAAACTGAATGAGTTGTTGGCCTTAAATAAACTCAGGAAGAGCACCACATGTGCATGGTCTGCCAAACGTGCAATTACCAAGCTCATCCTAGTAACCTTTCAACTTTTTGAAATAGGTAGCTATGTCAGAAGACCACTGAGTAGTGGCAGCTATAGCCCTTTGAATACTATAGTATTGAGAAGTATTGGCAACTCCATAACATTCTTCTAGGTTATCCTTAATTTCCTTTGATTGTTTTGTAATAATGGACAATTTTAGATATTTTCCTGGAAAGGGCATTGATTATCCAAGCTTTCACCATATTGTTACACCTCTCCCGCTGAGGGAAAGTCTAGAATTGGAGTTAGGTTTGGAGAAAAATCCATTTATTAATTGAAGTTTATTCTTTGCCGAAAGAGATATGATCATTCCCTCTCTCCATTCACCATATCCTTTTCCAGCGAATGGGAATGAAACCAATACTGTCCCTGGAGTACTTGCGGGTGAAGGTATATGGGATGGAAATGATCAACACTAGGGTTATGACTAATTTCTGGAGCCTCAGAGGTAGTGGGAAGGGCAGAATCAACAACCATAGTTATCCGAATCAAAGAGGATGCCAATGAAAAATCAAAATTGTATGAAACTGTACTAGAAAACAATGCAAATTAACAAAGTAGAGAGAAATATTACCAAATTTGAGAAAGGGAACCCAAGATTGAATATTGTGGAAGACCAGCAACCAATGAATCGCTACCTTAAATCGTCTATAAAAATCCAAATTTGTGAAAATTGTTCGATCACCAAGGAATCATCATAGATAACTAAAAGCCGAAGAACACGAAGAATCGCAGATGTAAAAATTGCTCAAATAAAAAATTAAGCCGATAGAATCATAGAAAATGATGAAACCAACCATGCTTGCTTTGATACCATGTGAGATTTGTAAATGAATGTGAGATTTGTAAATGAAACGAGAGAGATTGAATAATTTCTATTGGACAAATCCTAGAATGTTTCAGAGGGTGAGAGAAATATCTGAGAGGAGAATATGTGCTTAATTCATTATTGAAAGATATGTTGTACAAGTGTAATATACGGTCCTTATACAAAATGAGTACAACCAAATAAATATCGGGCATGCTACTATGTTGGGCCTTCAGCAAGTCTATCAATTGGGTCATCTATGCTAACACGTTTGAGTTTTGGTTTCATAGTTTAATAATTTCAGCAATTTCAAACACCATGATCATTTCAACTATTTTCCATAGCGTCCTAGTACTGGGATTTTCGGAGGTCCATTTTGCCCTTTTATTTACTCCTTTCTAAACTTCACTTGCCCACATATGTTTAACTGCTTTACATTGATATGGAGCTTATCGAAGTGTGCGTTACTGCAGTTCAAGAATGACAAAAAGGGTTGTGATAAGCTGCAATGGATTGAAGATGGGAGATTTGAGAGTAATAATAGTGAGTCTAGTAGTATCTTGACATCTGAACCAAGAAAAGGAAATCTTTTTATTTGATGTATAACATATAGTTTAGCATAGTCCAGGTAGCCTAGCTTGTTTGTTTTTTCGTCCACCACTAATGTCAACAATTCAACACTAAAAGAACGCTTCCCTTACTAACTACTTCCAACTTTAGTCCTTGTAAGATGCCAGCATCTCAAGTATTCAAATGATGCCCATTTCATGAAACTTAAGCTTTATGAAGTTTTAAGAAATTTCTAAGAGTTTTGAGGTTTAATTCCGTGTTTTTGATGATATTTTGGTGATTTAAAAAGCTTGAATAAGTTCGTAAGATGTTTTGGGAGTCGCGTGTGTTTTTGGTCTTGAGACCCGAGGGCTCGGGTGAGTTTCGGGTAGCTAAAGGGGTGTAAAAGTAGGAAAAATCTGGTGTAAGGTTGCTGTTGCTGGTGTCCCAGGTTTTACTCTATGCGATCGCGAAGGTTAACCTGCGATCGCATAGAGATAGGTGAGGATCAGGTCATTCCTCTATGCGATCGCATAGCAGTGTTCGCGATCGCATAGAGGTGTAGGAGGTCTGGGTGAGGGGCTGGTTAGGTACTCATCGCGGTCGTAGGTTCCTGTTCGCGATCGCGTAGGGTCGAGTCCCCAAGCTACGCGATTGCAGTCTATTGTTCGCAATCGCAGTTCTTTAAAGGGTAGCCTCTATGCGATCGCAGCCCACCCTTCGCGATCGCATAGAGCAGTTTTGTTCACCAATTTCCTAAGTTCAAAAACAGAAAATAGACGGGATTAAACCCATTTTTCTCCAAATTCTTCTTCTCCACTCTCCTTGGGCGATTCTTGAGAGACCATTCCTCCATAGCTTCATAGGTAAGTGTTCCTAACACGAAATTCTTC
>ML252432.1:0-35857 GCA_005239495.1 Nicotiana undulata
TTGAAGCGGTTTGAGGGTTCTACTAAGTTCTTATGATACTATGAACTTGATGGTATGTTTGGTTGAGGTCCCGAGGGCCTCAGGTGAGTTTCGTATTGTTGAAGGATCATTTTTGGACTTGGCTTGTTGGCTGAAGATTGTTGGTGTAGCTATTCTGGTTTCGTCTTACGCATTCGCGAAGTACATCTGGAGGCTAAGGGAGATTTTTTCTTCGCGTTCGCGAAGGTTGGGCAGAGAATGAATCGCGAACGCGAGATGGGAGACGTATTTGGAAAGAAGGGAAGAGTCAGATGGGACCCCATGCTATTGGTCTACGCGTTCGCGGGGTGAGGCCGCGTTCGCGATAAGTGGGGTCGGCAAAGCTTCGCGTTCGCGAGTTAGAGGACGTGTTCGCGAAGGGTTAATTTGATGGGTTGTCTGAGTTGTTCTACGCGAACGCGGCGGGAAGGTCGCGTTCGCGATGAAGGCGTAACTGAGCAGAATAAAAGTTTCAAAAATAAGGGTTTTGAGTTCATAACATAAAATTTATTTGAGAGCTCGGCATAAGGCAATTTTTAGAGAGATTTTCATGCGGGTGTTTGGGGTAACTGATTCCAATCTAGTTTAGGTTAATTTTCACGATTAAGCCTTTGATTCCATCAATTAAATTGTGATTTGGGGTGGAATATTAGGGGAAATGAAGAAGAGTTCTTGGGCTAGATTTTTGAGGTTTTGAAAGGATTTTGTTATCGGATTTGAGTGAATGTGATATGGTTAGACTCGTGGTTGAATGAGCTTCCGGATTTTGTTACTTTTGTCGGATTTCGAGATGTGGTCCCCGGAAGGGGGGGGGGAGGGGTGAACCAATGTTTTTATGTTGTTTGAAGCGGTTTGAGCGTTCTACTAAGTTCTTATGATACTATGAACTTGATGGTATGTTTGGTTGAGGTCCCGAGGGCCTCGGGTGAGTTTCGTATGGTTGAAGGATCATTTTTGGACTTGGCTTGTTGGCAGAAGATTGTTGGTGTAGCTATTCTGGTTTCGTTTTACGCATTCACGAAGTACATCTGGAGGCTAAGGGAGATTTTTTCTTCACGTTAGCGAAGAAGAGGACGCGTTCGCGAAGGTTGGGCAGAGAATGAATCGCGAACGCGAGATGGGAGACGTATTTGGAAAGAAGGGAAGAGTCAGATGGGACCCCATGCTATTGGTCTACGCGTTCGCGGGGTGAGGCCGCGTTCGTGATGAGTGGGGTCGGCAAAGCTTCGCGTTCGCGAGTCAGAGGACGTGTTCGAGAAGGGTTAATTTGATGGGTTGTCTGAGTTGTTCTACGCGAACGCGGCGGGAAGGTCGCGTTCGCGATGAAGGCGTAACTGGGCAGAATAAAAGTTTCAAAAATAAGGGTTTTGAGTTCATAACATAAAATTTATTTGAGAGCTCGGCATAAGGCAATTTTTAGAGAGATTTTCATGCGGGTGTTTGGGGTAACTGATTCCAATCTAGTTTAGGTTAATTTTCACGATTAAGCCTTTGATTCCATCAATTAAATTGTGATTTGGGGTGGAATATTAGGGGAAATGAAGAAGAGTTCTTGGGCTAGATTTTTGAGGTTTTGAAAGGATTTTGTTATCGGATTTGAGTGAATGTGATATGGTTAGACTCGTGGTTGAATGAGCTTCCGGATTTTGTTACTTTTGTCGGATTTCGAGATGTGGTCCCCGGAAGGGGGGGGGGAGGGGTGAACCAATGTTTTTATGTTGTTTGAAGCGGTTTGAGCGTTCTACTAAGTTCTTATGATACTATGAACTTGATGGTATGTTTGGTTGAGGTCCCGAGGGCCTCGGGTGAGTTTCGTATGGTTGAAGGATCATTTTTGGACTTGGCTTGTTGGCAGAAGATTGTTGGTGTAGCTATTCTGGTTTCGTTTTACGCATTCACGAAGTACATCTGGAGGCTAAGGGAGATTTTTTCTTCACGTTAGCGAAGAAGAGGACGCGTTCGCGAAGGTTGGGCAGAGAATGAATCNTACTAAGTTCTTATGATACTATGAACTTTATGGTATGTTTGGTTGAGGTCCTGAGGGCCTCGGGTGAGTTTTGTATGGTTGAAGGATCATTTTTGGACTTGGCTTGTTGGCTGAAGATTGTTGGTGTAGCTATTCTGGTTTCGTCTTACGCATTCACGAAGTACATCTGGAGGCAAAGGGAGATTTTTTCTTCGCGTTAGCGAAGAAAAGGACGCGTTCGCGAAGGTTGGGCAGAGAATGAATCGCGAACGCGAGATGGGAGACGTATTTGGAAAGAAGGGAAGAGTCAGATGGGACCCCATGCTATTGGTCTACGCGTTCGCGGGGTGAGGTCGCGTTCGCGATGAGTGGGGTCGGCAAAGCTTCGCGTTCGCGAGTCAGAGGACGTGTTCGCGAAGGGTTAATTTGATGGGTTGTCTGAGTTGTTCTACGCGAACGCGGCGGGAAGGTCGCGTTCGCGATGAAGGCGTAACTGGGCAGAATAAAAGTTTCAAAAATAAGGGTTTTGAGTTCATAACATAAAATTTATTTGAGAGCTCGGCATAAGGCAATTTTTAGAGAGATTTTCATGCGGGTGTTTGGGGTAACTGATTCCAATCTAGTTTAGGTTAATTTTCACGATTAAGCCTTTGATTCCATCAATTAAATTGTGATTTGGGGTGGAATATTAGGGGAAATGAAGAAGAGTTCTTGGGCTAGATTTTTGAGGTTTTGAAAGGATTTTGTTATCGGATTTGAGTGAATGTGATATGGTTAGACTCGTGGTTGAATGAGCTTCCGGATTTTGTTACTTTTGTCGGATTTCGAGATGTGGTCCCCGGAAGGGGGGGGGGGGGGGTGAACCAATGTTTTTATGTTGTTTGAAGCGGTTTGAGCGTTCTACTAAGTTCTTATGATACTATGAACTTGATGGTATGTTTGGTTGAGGTCCCGAGGGCCTCGGGTGAGTTTCGTATGGTTGAAGGATCATTTTTGGACTTGGCTTGTTGGCAGAAGATTGTTGGTGTAGCTATTCTGGTTTCGTTTTACGCATTCACGAAGTACATCTGGAGGCTAAGGGAGATTTTTTCTTCACGTTAGCGAAGAAGAGGACGCGTTCGCGAAGGTTGGGCAGAGAATGAATCGCGAACGCGAGATGGGAGACGTATTTGGAAAGAAGGGAAGAGTCAGATGGGACCCCATGCTATTGGTCTACGCGTTCGCGGGGTGAGGCCGCGTTCGCGATGAGTGGGGTCGGCAAAGCTTCGCGTTCGCGAGTCAGAGGACGTGTTCGCGAAGGGTTAATTTGATGGGTTGTCTGAGTTGTTCTACGCGAACGCGGCGGGAAGGTCGCGTTCGCGATGAAGGCGTAACTGGGCAGAATAAAAGTTTCAAAAATAAGGGTTTTGAGTTCATAACATAAAATTTATTTGAGAGCTCGGCATAAGGCAATTTTTAGAGAGATTTTCATGCGGGTGTTTGGGGTAACTGATTCCAATCTAGTTTAGGTTAATTTTCACGATTAAGCCTTTGATTCCATCAATTAAATTGTGATTTGGGGTGGAATATTAGGGGAAATGAAGAAGAGTTCTTGGGCTAGATTTTTGAGTTTTTGAAAGGATTTTGTTATCGGATTTGAGTGAATGTGATATGGTTAGACTCGTGGTTGAATGAGCTTCCGGATTTTGTTACTTTTGTCGGATTTCGTGATGTGGTCCCCGGAAAAGGGGGGGGGAGGGGTGAACCAATGTTTTTATGTTGTTTGAAGCGGTTTGAGGGTTCTACTAAGTTCTTATGATACTATGAACTTGATGGTATGTTTGGTGGAGGTCCCGAGGGCCTCGGGTGAGTTTCGTATGGTTGAAGGATCATTTTTGGACTTGGCTTGTTGGCTGAAGATTGCTGGTGTAGCTATTCTGGTTTCGTCTCACGCATTCGCTTGAGCGGTCTCGCATTCGCGAAGTACATCTGGAGGCTAAGGGAGATTTGTTCTTCGCGTTAGCGTTCGCGAAGGTTGGGCAGAGAATGAATTGCGAACGCGAGATGGGAGACGCATTTGCAAAGAAGGGAAGAGTCAGTTGGGACCCCATGCTATTGGTCTACGCGTTCGCGGGGTGAGGTCGCGTTCGCGATGAGTGGGGTCGGCAAAGCTTCGCGTTCGCGAGTCAGAGGACGTGTTCGCGAAGGGTTAATTTGATGGGTTGTCTAAGTTGTTTTACGCGAACGCGGCGGGAAGGTCGCGTTCGCGATGAAGGCGTAACTGGGCAGAATAAAAGTTTCAAAAATAAGGGTTTTGAGTTCATAACATAAAATTTATTTGAGAGCTCGGCATAAGGCAATTTTTAGAGAGATTTTCATGCGGGTGTTTGGGGTAACTGATTCCAATCTAGTTTAGGTTAATTTTCACGATTAAGCCTTTGATTCCATCAATTAAATTGTGATTTGGGGTGGAATATTAGGGGAAATGAAGAAGAGTTCTTGGGCTAGATTTTTGAGTTTTTGAAAGGATTTTGTTATCGGATTTGAGTGAATGTGATATGGTTAGACTCGTGGTTGAATGAGCTTCCGGATTTTGTTACTTTTGTCGGATTTCGTGATGTGGTCCCCGGAAAAGGGGGGGGGAGGGGTGAACCAATGTTTTTATGTTGTTTGAAGCGGTTTGAGGGTTCTACTAAGTTCTTATGATACTATGAACTTGATGGTATGTTTGGTGGAGGTCCCGAGGGCCTCGGGTGAGTTTCGTATGGTTGAAGGATCATTTTTGGACTTGGCTTGTTGGCTGAAGATTGCTGGTGTAGCTATTCTGGTTTCGTCTCACGCATTCGCTTGAGCGGTCTCGCATTCGCGAAGTACATCTGGAGGCTAAGGGAGATTTGTTCTTCGCGTTAGCGTTCGCGAAGGTTGGGCAGAGAATGAATTGCGAACGCGAGATGGGAGACGCATTTGCAAAGAAGGGAAGAGTCAGTTGGGACCCCATGCTATTGGTCTACGCGTTCGCGGGGTGAGGTCGCGTTCGCGATGAGTGGGGTCGGCAAAGCTTCGCGTTCGCGAGTCAGAGGACGTGTTCGCGAAGGGTTAATTTGATGGGTTGTCTGAGTTGTTCTACGCGAACGCAGCGGGAAGGTCGCGTTCGTGATGAAGGCGTAACTGGGCAGAATAAAAGTTTCAAAAACAAGGGTTTAGAGTTCATAACATAAAATTTATTTGAGAGCTCGGAATAAGGCAATTTTTAGAGAGATTTTCATGCGGGTGTTTGGGGTAACTGATTCCAATCTAGTTTAGGTTAATTTTCACGATTAAGCCTTTGATTCCATCAATTAAATTGTGATTTGGGGTGGAATATTAGGGGAAATGAAAAAGAGTTCTTGGGCTAGATTTTTGAGGTTTTGAAAGGATTTTTTATCGGATTTGAGTGAATGTGATATGGTTAGACTCGTGGTTGAATGAGTTTCCAGATTTTGTTACTTTTGTCGGATTTCGAGATGTGGGCCCCGGGGGGAGGGGAAGGGGGAGGGGGAGGGGTGAACCAATTTCAGATTTTTGAGTTATAACTTAGTAATTTCTTGTAGAATTGATTCCTCTAGCCTGTATTGATTGTATTGTACTGTTTGTGGCTAGGTTCATGTCATTTCGAGGCCGATTTGTGAGGCAAAGGCGTATTGGAGTAGGGATTTGCTCGGATTGAGGTAAGTAACACTTCTAAACTTGGCTCTGAGGGTTCGAAACCCCGAAATATGTGTTATATGATTGGTGTTGAGGTGACGCACATGACAAGTGACGGGCGTGCGGGCCTGCACTGTGAGAATTGTGACTTGGTCGATTCCATGGCACTGTATAGTGGACTTATCTTGTTAACGTGTTTTCATCATGGGATAAAGTAGTTAAGTGTTAATTAGTCTAAAGATCCTGTTTAGGCTACATGGCGATACTGTTGGGACCCATAGTGGTCGTTTCTTGTTGTTGTCTTACTGATTTCATTGATAGTTCGTAATCAGTCATATTCATTCATTTCATTTCATATCTCAGTCTCTGTTGTTATTTATTCATACATAATATCATTATTTTTGGGCTAGTTTCATGACATTGTGAGCCCATGAGAGAGAGAATGGAGAGAATGATGATTGAGTGAGGCCGAGGGCCTAATTATGAGTGGCGTTTATGGGATCGGACTGCACGCCGCACTAGTTATACTGATTTATGATAGCGCTTGGGCTGAAGGAGCCCATACGGAGTCTGCACACACCTCCAGTGAGTGCGGTTGATTATATTGAGGGATGGATCTTTTCTAGACATGGATATTGTCCGAAGCATTATATACCTGGGGATGGATCTTCCTCACATGCGGGATTATCCCTACTCAGTACTAGGTGACTGATGGTCAGTCGATGTATATATTCCGGGATGGATCTTCCATGGACCGGATCGACCATATACAATACTGAGTGATTGAGCAATTGAGAGTGTGAGCACATGAGGCTGTCAGCATGGTGCATCATATACAGCATGTGCATTAACATGTAGAAGTAGAGAAGTTATATTCTTCTTATCATTCATATTTGATATATTTTACTGTTTTGAGTTTATCTGTTGAACTTGAAAGCATGCCTACTTTTCTGCATTGTTATTTCTATATTGAACTATGCCGCTTAAGTTCGTCACTACTTTCAGTCCAAAGTTTGGATTTGTTACTTATTGAGTTGGTTGTACTCACGCTACACCCTGCACCTCGTGTGCAGATCCAGGTGCTTCCGGTCACGGCGACTGTTGAGTGTAGAGTTTGGATCTCAGGAGAATATCGAGGTAGTTGCATGGCGTTCGCAGACCTTGACCCTCCTTCAATATCTTTACTTGTATTTCAGTTATTACTCTTTAGACATTGTATCAGACTATCTTCCATTGTAGATGCTTATGTACTCGGTGACACCCCGATTTTGGGAGAGATTGTATTGAGTTGTGTATTTATTTCCGTTTTCAAAAGATTTTTCCTTAAATATTAAATGCTTATGTACTTTCCAAAGATTTTGGTTATGTTGAAAAAGTTGAGTAATTGGCTTGCCTAGTTCCACGATAGGCGCCATCACGACGGTCGATTTTGGGTCGTGACATTATGTATGCTAGTGATGCTCGTGAAGTTTGGGTAGATCCACAAGATCGTTTCGATGAGGCCAATGGTTTTCCTATATTGCCATTAGAAGTAAAATTTTACTTTAGTATCATCCCCTTATGTGAATTATGCTTATGATATGTTGATGAATGAGGAAATCAAAGAAAAGTAGTGTATGTCGAATTCTCCAACTAATATGGTAAATGAGATAAATGATTCTACAATTTTTATGAGTTATAGGATAACCCATCAAAGTTCAAGAGATTTAGTAATTTAAATTGTGAAAGTTGTTAAAATAGGGGTCATACTAGGAAAACTTGCTACAAATTGGTTGACTATTCACGTGGTATTAAAGTAAAGAAGTATCAGAAGTATAGATAGGCCAATATAGCTATGATTGTCAATAATTTTGTAAAGGAAGAATCACAAATTGGGGAAGCATTGGAACAACTCAAGCAGTGTTAACTATTTTATTGAAGAGCAATCAACCAAATAACGAGAACTTTGAACAAGGACAAAGAAGAGGATTCTTTAATGAACATGACAGGTAATGCTAATTCACATTTGTTGCAAAAAGTATAGATCCTTGGATCATAGAAATTAGTGCTATTAATAATATAGCATTTAATCCTAATATGTTGGTTAGTGTGACTAATTTTCCTGACTCTAAGAGAGGTAATGTGAAAATTCTAAATGATAAATCGGTATCTATTACTTATCTTGGAAGTTATAATATCACATGTGATGATATAATTCAGGATATATTATGTGAGTGCAAGATTTCAAGTATAACTTACTGTCAATTTCAAAGTTGACTAGATAATTGCATTGTTTAGTGAACTTTTTTTCTTAATTCTGTGTCTTCTCAGACTTGTATACTGGATGGTGAAGAGATATGACAAAGAAAAGGGTAGCCTTTATCTCCTACTCCCAAGAGAGTCCAACAAGAACAAAGTGACACAATAGATCAGTAATTGTTTTGCAGAAGGGGAGAAGGCAGATACTACCAATTGACATAAGAGACTTGAGCATGTACCAGCAAGAGTCATGAAAAAGTTAGATTTTCTGAAGAATAAATAGTTCTTAGATTGCAATTGCAATAATTATATTGTTTTTCTTCTGGCTAGACAAAGAAGAAAACGTTTCTTCTTAGTCACACTAGATCTGTTGATATTTTTCATTTAGTCCATATACACATTTGGGGTCCATATAGAATACCTACGTATAATAGCAAGAGATATTTTCTGACGCTCGTAGATGATCATTCCAAGATGATACAGGCTTTCTTAATGAAATTGAGGAGTGATACTATTATTTTATAAAAACCTTTCTCAAGGTGGTGTATGTGCAGTTTGACAAAACTATTAAGATGTTAAGAACTGGTGATGCAGAAATTTTTTAGTAATAAATATAAAAATTACTTGTCAGATTATGATATTGTACATCAAAAAGCTGCTCACATATTGCACAATAAAATGGAGTGGCAAAAAAGAAGAAGACATAGACATAATTTGGACGTGACAAGACATTGAGGACTCAGAGGAGCATCCCATTACATTTCTGGGGAAATTATGTGTTGATGTTTCTCCCAAACGGACACGCAAGCATATGTGGTCGTACAAGTAATATAGGATTATTTGTCCAGATATTATACCCACAAAAGGACTTGTGATTAACATTAATAAATTAAACTACTACAATTAATCTACCTAAGTGATTCCTAAAGTGTGATTATTTAATTAGAACTAATTTAGAGTAGTAAACTAAGAAATTAAAGGAAACAAGTCTACAATATTAGAGATGAAGTCAATATAAGAAAATATTCTAGAGCTATGGGTTAGCTAACAATCCCGTTGAGTTTTTCACTTCAATCGACTAATTAATTTATCTTATTTATTGATTGACATGGTTAATATTGCTCGTAGTATTCTCCCGACGTACTACTCGCCTAATCAAGCTAACCTAGCACATATGTTCCTATGGAATTAGGATTAACAAGAACGCATTAATAATTCCTGTATAGTAACCAAACAAGGCGATTAGGTATATCATATCCTAAACGCAAATCCGTTCCCGATGCTTGAGTTTAAGATCTTGTTGTACTCAATATTATATGCAATCTAGAATTTCCTCTCCCGAGTTCTATCTTAGATTCATAGATAGTATTCAATTGGTGATAAGACAATCAAATAATTAAGCGCAAGATTGAATAAATAAACCAATATGATAAAATATAAGAAAAATCCAAGCTTCAAACTACAACTTTCACGTAGCATCCAAAACTCTAGAACTGATAAACTTTGAGATTAAAGGAAGGGAAGAGAAAGAAAAACTGAGAATCATTGCTCCCGAATGTTCCGTGCGTGTATTTCCCTCTCAAAGTGGTGTCTCTCCCTCCAAAATAGGTTTCGACTTACTTTTATACGGTTTGGAGGAGGAGGGGGGGGGGGGAGGGTCTTGGGACGAAATAACCTTGTCCCAGGCGAACTAGGAGAGACTTCCCATCACCAGCGCCCAAGGTAGCGTGGGGCGCTAGCCCTGGCACTAGGATTTTTGAGGTTCTGGAAACTGGGCCACATGTAGCACCCCACTGTCCCAATTTTTCGTTTTGTTCCATTTTTGCTTCAACTCGTGCACTTTCGTCCACATTACCTCCGGATGACGTTTACACATTAAAATACCAAGAATTAACACAAAGATAACATTACACATCTGAAATTTATGAAATATGAGCAAAATACGAGGCAATATGCATATAAATATATATACTTTAAGCCAAATATCAGTTGACAACAGTCTATTTGATTAATAGAATGCATCTTCCGTTCTGGCAAGCAAGTCCCATTATGAGAGTTTTCACAAGCAAACTTGTTAACTAAATGACTTAGAAGTGCGCAACATATCAGTTGATGTCCAAGTTAGGTGTTTTGAATATCTTCACTGCACCCAGCTTGAAGAGGGACGTTGAGATGATAAACGGACAACAGAAAATGATGTACGCGTTAAGGCATGAAGGAGTAATATATGGTGTATAATTGATAGTTGTATTGGTTAGCATAACAAAAATTAGTTAGATAGTTAGAATTAATTAATTGAAGTTAGGCATTATTCTTTATTAGAGTTGTCTAAGGGTATGGTAATACCCGTACCCATATCGGACACTACTGCTTCAGTGGGTAGGTAGGGGTAAAGGATTTGGGGTGAAGGGTAAGGATAATGGTAGGGTAACTGAAATAATACCTTTAATACTGGTACCTTAAGTACCCTTAAGATACTGCATCGGGTAGCACACCGATATCGAACCGGTACCCAACACTTTCTTTTTTTTAAATTCAAACCTGGCCTTTTTTTTAAAAAAAATTTAAAATTACCTCCAAGTATCGGTATCGCACTCTTAGGACTGGTAGGGGTACCAAAAAACAAATACCCTTAACCCATATCCTTAAATAAACTTAAGAAAAATACCCTTGAGGAACCCTCATCTTACCCTTACCCTCCCCGTACCCATTAACCCTTTTTGTCCCAGTACCCTCACCTTAGACATCTCTACTCTTTATACAAACACACGTGTACATGATTTAGCTTTTTTTAAATGTATTTATTATTATTATTATTATTATTATTATTATTATTATTATTATTATTATTATTATTACTTGTGTGTACATGATTAAGCTTAGGCAATTGTAATCAACTTTTTCGGTCAATACAACTTTTTCCAATTCCTTATCTGCTTTTCTATTGATATCTCATCTTAGCTTGATTTCCAATCAAGAATGGTGGAATTTAACAATATCAGTACAACCAAAGAAGAAAAATACCCGTCTTCAAGGATAGATATAGTTAAGGCATACTTTTTTTTAGTTTAAATTAAGTTCATGAGATTTATAAATTCAGGGAAAAACATTAACAATAATAAATATGCTTTTGTTTAAAGTCAACATTTCTGTCTAACGCGTATTCGACGAAAGGGAAATTGGGGCCTTAACTGCTATTTTAATCTTGATTATTTCCAAATGTGACATTTATGGATTTGCTTTTTCAACTTTTTGTTTGGTTAGATGAATTTTTCTATGAACATTCTACATGTCTTTAGAAATGGACCCTCAACTCTTTTCACTTCTAATTAATTCTTAGATGGATGTAAACCTAATTAAACAGATTGCTGACACATGAAATTGTCTAAAAACTATATCATTTAATTTGAAACCAAACTTGTGGGGTATAATACCATGACCGTCTCAAATATAGTGCATTTGAATTTTTGTATACTTCAACATGATTAATCACTGAAAAGAATTATGGTCGAGTAGTAAGTACTATTTTCATTCTTAATTCTAGGTTTTGGGTTCGTGCCCAAAGAATAAATTCTCCTTTATAAGAGAACGTTTTATACCCACTTCTCCCAATCCGTGCGAATCAGAATTTAATTAGATTCAATACAAATAAATAAATTTAAAAAATTGGTGATCTATAGCAACAACTAAGTCCCTCCACTTACTCTGCAAATTGTCCCATTTGATCATCAAACCTTTTGACAAATTGGAGGTCTAGCTAATTAGAAGACAAAAATATTGTCTTTATCTTTCAATTATAGTGTTCGAGAGAATATTATCATATCTATAAACCTGTACACCTTATATTTCGATAGCTAGGGTCATCAATTCTATGCCTTCCTTTCGTAGTTTAATTTGATTAAAAACAAAAGTGTCATCAAATCCCCTCAAACATATATCAACTATTTAATTGTTTTATTTGTGAATTCATATATCTCTTTCTAGTTTTGTTTTTTAGATTGATTTACCCTCCTTCTTTTCTATAAGAAAGTGGCCTAATTTATTCACTAAATTCTATCTCAGTATATGTTAGTTTCGAATTAGAGATACAATATCTAATAAACTTCATCGTGCGCCATTTAAACTTATAGTTAGAATATGTTAAATGGTCCCATCTCACCCCATAAATTTCTGTTTCTTCTCTTACAAAAAATTATAAATTCTTGTTACTCTAGATTTGTAGTACAATTAATCTCCAAGTTTAAGATAAAATTAATCAATGGATTAAAGGCAAATTCATGCCATTTTGGCAAGTAAGTGAGTGACACGAGGAATAGAGTGAAAGGGATTTGATGCATATACGTTAAATTAAACCATCTTTTTGAATTGAATCAATAGTAGTAGTGGAGGCCTACTCTGGCGCTGCTGCTAAAGCCTAAAGTGTCAATTGGCCATTATATTTTTATTTTTTTTTGCAAAAATGGCCGTCTTATTCGACTCTCTTCTGCATGATAGTGAAATCTCCCGCCTAAAGGACTTGTTTCAACTTATAATAACATGACACTGCAAGTCTACAACCTATAAACAAATATAATCCATCGGTTCATGGGCACCAATAATAATTACGGTTAAGTGGCAAGTACGATCATTCATCTTTAACCAAACAAAGGCATCAGATTCGATCACATTTGTTAGAGAGCATTTTACCTCACAATAATATAGGACTTTCTGACACGAGTCCGGATCTAGTCGGACCCTAATACAGTAACACTAGATGGAAAAAAACTTTGGTTCATATGCGAATTTAGGATGAAGTTCAATGAACCAATTGTTTTCGACTTAAACTATGCATACCTATGCGAAATGATTTAAAAAATATGTATAATTCCAAACTCTAAACAACCTAACGTGTAAACTCGATCTTACTACAACATGTTGATCTATAAAGTAATTAAAGCGAAGAAGAAAGAAAGAATGAAAGGCATGTAGAAAATAAGCTTTTCAGAGAAGGGAATCTAATGTTTACATGCAAAAAAGGAAGGTTGAAGAAGCCAAAGGGTCGGTGGGAAATTTGTCCCACAAAACAGCCACCAAAAGATAAATATTAGCTAAAAAGGGATCAAAACTGATGGAACCCTAGGCAAAAGCACAATTGTTACATTCCCTTGCCTTAGCTAACTACTTTAAAAAGTTGGAATATAACCCTACACAAACAGATTTATATCCTCTCAATATGCTTTAATTTTGTCAGTTTTTGCAAAATTTGATTGATCTTCAAAAAAAACATATAACATTAGTCCATGGTCTTCACATTTGTCTTAACTACTCACTTTTTTTTCTTTCTTGCTGTCCTATCACTATATATTGTATGTGATGATAGCATTTAACTGTGTTTTCTTTGAAGTCATTCTTCAAAGTGTCTTAGTTTGGTAGAATATATTCAACCTAGAGCCAAATAACCTAATTATGAGCTTCAATGGTTTTTTAATCATATCTATATCTCAAGATTTTGAATTGAAAGTCTAGCTAATTGACCACCTCTTCTTCTAGTACTTGTGACAAGTGACAACCATTCAATATAATTATATTTACTGAGAACAAATATGAGAAAAAGAAAAAGGGATAGTTGAATTTTCTTGATTTATTTATAAAAATAATATTGTGGGGGGTAAAGAAGGAAAGAATGATGAAAATGAGTGATCAAACAGCTAGGAGCTAGATTTATTCAAAACCATAGGAATGATATTGTAGGGAGCGTTAGAAGCAAAGATGGTAGGGCAAAAAATTAAAGCTTATTTTTGCAAAGTAAAGATTTCTGTATATCTTCATATATATCTTTTTAATAAGACCCATATATTCTGCAAAAAAGATAATGCGGCTGGCCTAGTTCTATAGCATAATGAATATCACTAAAAAATATATTTAAAAAAATTAATGAAGAACTTTTAATCCAATTTTTGCAGCTTCTTTTTCCTTTGTTTGTTGCTCAAAATTATTTATCAAGAGTAATCATGATTATCCTAGCCACACCACTATAAAAGTTTGGGGATGACTAGTCATATATTATCACATTACCTTCCATAACTAATTAAATCATTTTTATCCTTGACAATATAAAACACATGATTTACACTTAATATAAGAGTATAAATTATGCAACACAATAAAATTAAAATTGTACGAGAAAATAAAGTAAAATTTAAGAAATTTAACATGTAAATATCACCTTTCTCTTTGTTTACCATAAAATCTAAGAGTTTTGTAACTTAAAATATTAAAGGTATCATTACAGGAATAGTTACAGAAATAGCCGGCAGTCGACAGTATTTATTGTTTACTTTTTCTTAGCGATATAAATACACACACATATATATATATATCGGTTATTTTTAATTTAAGTACTTGAATAAACGACTATTTAAGTTAATTGTTCAATACTTAAAATTAGTAAGAGTATAAAGCATGATTATAAAGAGGAAAAGATGGTTAGTGGGAGATGGAAGTGAGGCCCAAGTTCCCAAAGAGATTGATTTGTGATGACTAAAAAAAAGTGGGAGAGTGGGGCTTTCATTTTAATTTATGTATCATTTTTGTAAACTTAGCTCTTTCATCATGTCAACTCCAGCGCCACCCATCAATTAGGAGGAGCCAAGTAAATGCTCTCTCTTTTTTCTTGCAATTATAATCAATCAATAAATGGAAAAATGAAAAAATTAAAAGCATGTGGGGGCAAAGTGTGGCAACTATTATGAACAAAAAGAAAACCCTAATGATCATTTAATTCTAAATATTCAATGAGCTTATGATAATCTTCCTTTGATTTGATACTATGTGGCATTTATTTAGCAATACTCTTTTTATTTTCTTCTTATTTATGGTCCTTTATATTTGTAATGAGGACCTACAAGGAGCCTTTAAGTGGTATTTGCACAAATGGCCTTTTTCAGGCTAAGTGTGGTGAATTTTATCCAATTTTTTTTATTTAATTGCAGTAACAGAGACAGAAATAAAAGAGTGACCTACAAAAGGGCATACTGTATAAACAATCCAGCCCCAAAGTCTCGAATCATAAATGGGAAAGGGTAGAAATAGGACATTTTGGTGTCACCGCTGAATTTATTTATTTTACCCGATAAAAGAAGTCTTAAGAAAATAGCTTCCACCAGAATTTTGAAAAGTGTTCTTGACAATCACAAGAATTTTTGGTATGGTAATCATCATGATTTATCACAAAACATGACAATCATTAGAATTTCTCGTATCAGAAATTCTGGTAGGGTACTTCAAAATTCTAGCAATGGCTTCAAGATTCTGACGATAGTTTTCTTAACGCGATCAAAATATAAACAATGGTTCTTGAAGGTGCATCGCCATAATTTCTTGAACATAAATTATGTTACGGCACTATATGAACAGGCTCTTTAATTGAGAAAGTATAACCAAAGTCTTCTTCTTTTTCTCTTTGTTACTTGTTGTTTTTCCCTTTTTCAAATATATCTGCAGTTCCAAACGTGCACTCACTTTCTTCTAAATAAGGGTCCATTTCTGTTCTTTATGTTCTATATTTTCAAATGAATATTTTAAAAAATCCGAGTCAAAAAAGAAAAAAGATGGAAAGAATTCTAAAAGCAAAGGGAAAGAATTAATAAGCAAACAAGAAAGGATTGCTTAAAAACATGACTTTATCTACCAGCAAATTGTTCTTAGCCACCTAATAACCAAGGTAGCTCGAGTAAAGTACAAAAGTATCTCAAAAAAAAGATAAACTTAAGCAGTAATCCATAGTTAGTATTGTTAAAGTATTATATTCTGAATCTCATTAGGCCATATATATACATATATTCTTAGAATATTGAGGGTCTAAGTGTACATATTAAAAGTTCATGGTGTAGAAAGTTAGTTAAAAGGAGTTAGTTTGTTAATTCTGTTAGTGTACAACTGGCAAGTTAGTGGAGTTGTATATACAACATTGTTTGTATCGTTTGGATTCTAAGAAATCAATTCTAACTTCTCTTCCTCCATCTTCTTCTTCTTCACAATTCTTCATGGTATCAGAGCGGGACATGCTGGTACAGTAACTTAGTATCAGCTCCGGCGAGATTCAATTTCCTGCAGAAACAAGGCGACAAAATACAGAGCAAAGAAGTACTGGAAATTTTAGAGCTCGATTTCAAGCAGTCATGGCGGAAATTGAAGTTAGCTCACTCGATCATAATCATCCTTTGTTTCTGCAAGCCTCCGATGCTCCTGGTCTAGTCTTAATTTCGCTCAACCTCACAGGCCCAGAAAATTACGCACTGTGGAGCAGGGCGATGAAATTGGCACTCCGGGGAAAAGGTAAGCTTGGTTTTGTGGATGGATTGTGTGCTAAAAATATGTATAAAAGGTGAATTGGCAGAACATTGAGAAAAATGCAATGCAATCGTCCTATCGTGGATTGGTAGTACTGTTTCGAATGAATTGATGCCTAGTATTGTATATGTATCAAATGCGAAGAAAGTTTGGGCTGATTTTCAGGAAAGGTTTGATAGATCAAATCTGACGAGAATATATCATCTCTGGACTACTATCGCGACTTTGAGACAAGGAACATATTTTGTTACTAGTTATTACTCGAAGATGAAAAATCACCTTTGGCTTCATGTGATTGCGAGGAGTCTAGGCCTTCAGTAGAATTGTTGAAGAACATACGCTTATTGCAGTTACTTATGGGATTGAACGAAAACTATAGCAACATTCGAAGTAATGTGTTGGCAAAAAGGCCTGTAATTACAGTAAATAAGGCCTATGCAATAGCCACACAAGAGGAGAGTCAAAGGACTTTAGGAGTCACAGAAACCTTGAAGGATCCTCTAACAATGCTAGCTGGTAGAGGTCAAGAGTTTAAACCTAAGAGGATAGGACTTATCTGTGATCATTGTGGTTATAAAAAGCATCTAAAGGAAAACTGCTACAAAATAGTAGGTTATCCACCAGATTTCAAAAGCAAGAAAAAGGGGCAGAATTTAGGGAGCAGGACTTATGTAAATAGTGAAACCAGTGAAGTGAAATAAGTGCCAATGCTGCCTACACAAGGAAATTTTTTCACTGAGGAGCAATACAAACAACTGGTCAATCTATTGCAAAAGACTAGCACAGATGAGTGTTCCACTAATACTGCAGGTATTTTTACTTTGATGGCAAATGCAGCAGGTAGTGATCGAGTTTGGATAGTTGATTCAGGTGCCACTCACCATGTGACACATTGTAAGGATGCTCTAAATAACTTTAGAACTGCAGATCATAAAGCTAGTGGAGTACAATTACCTACAGGGAGTAGAGCAGAAATTACACATACAGGAGATACAATAGTTTTAGGCAATAAAACTATTGAAGGAGTGTTGTATGTGCCAGATTTTAAATTCAAATGTTATCAGTGTCTAATCTCACTAGACAATTATGTTGCTCAGTCGTATTTTATCCTGATTTTTGTATATTTCAGGGTCTCTACAATGGCAAGGTGATGTGGATCGGTAGAGAAAACAATGGGTTATATCTGATAAAAGAAAACCTACCAACAACAGCAATCAGTTTTTTGAAGGAACATGGAGAGACAACACTGTGGCATTTGAGGCTAGGTCATGCATCAACAAAGTCAATGCAACATATCTCAGAACTAAGGAATAAGACACAAGCATGCAAGGAGAATAACTGTGAAGTATGTCCTTTAGCTAAGCAATGTAGACTTCAGTTTCCACTTAGTAGCAGTAAGTCAAGTAGTTGCTTTCAACTCATAAATATGGATGTTTGGGGACCTCATAAGGTACCTACTTATGATAGAAAACTTTATTTTGTTACTATAGTAGATGAATATAGTAGATTTACTTGGGTATGCCTAATACAGTCTAAGTGTGAAGTAGTTACTGTTATAAAGAACTATCTTGCAATGATAAAGACTCAATTTGAAACAACTATGAAGACTGTTAGATCTGACAATGATACAAAGTTTTTCAATTCTCAATGCAATAATTTGTTTGCTTCCCTGGGAATTATACACCAAAGCAGTTGTCCCTATACTCCTCAACAAAATGGGGTGGTTGAATGTAAACATAGACACATCCTGGAAGTGGAAAGGGCCTTGAAGTTTCAAAGTTCAATTCCTAGGATATTTTGGGGTGACTGTGTAAGGACAACAGTGTATTTGATAAATAAACTGCCTACCAATGTCTTGAAAGGAAAATCTCCTTATGAGCTATTGTTTGGAAAGCCAACTAAGGTAGATCATTTGAGGGTATTTGGTTGCTTATGCTATGCAAGTAACCTGCCAAAGGGTGATAAATTTGCATCCAGAGCCAAGAAAGTTATTTTAATTGGCTATTCAGAAACACAGATGGGGTATAGATTGTATGATTTAGAAAACAGAAGTGTTTTTGTAAGCAGAGATGTGGTATTTAAGGAGTAATTCTTTCCTTTTGAGAAAGCAGTTGATTCAGAAGGAGGAGAAGACTTGTTTCCTTCCTAATTTCCAACTTTGATAGTGGACAGCCATCCACCACAAGTACCTATTGTTGCAAATGATTCTCAGAACATAGAATAGCCAGAAAATGAACATGTTTCTGCAGAATTGGAGCATGTTCATGTGGAGATGGATACTGGCAACATAGACCATACAGAGTCTAGTGATAGCCATGAGTCTTATACTAATTTGGATTCAGCCACAGTTCATACAGAACCTGAAGCTGAGAGATTTGTCAATGAAGAAGTAGCATCAACATGTGCACTCACAGTTACAAACTGCAGTAGAAGAAACTAGGAAGTCTGGCAGACAAGGAAGGCCTCCTGTTTGGCTTAAAGACTTCATCACCACTACAAAGACTCAGACAAATGCAGTATACTCTATTTCTAATGTTCTGTCTTATGATCATTTATCTACTGCCTACCAGTCATTCCTTAATGTTTTCTCAGTACTAACTGAGCCACAATCCTATAGAGAAGCTGCCAATGATCAAAGATGGGTAGAAGCCATGGACCAAGAAATTAAAGCACTTGAAGAAAATCATACTTGGGAAGTTGTAGACTTTCCAGAAGAAAAGAAGCCAATAGGTTCTAAATGGGTGTTTAAGATCAAATACAAGTCATCTGGTGAGGTTGACAAGTTCAAGGCAATACTTGGGAAGTTGTAGACTTTCCAGAAGAAAAGAAGCCAATAGGTTCTAAATGGGTGTTTAAGATCAAATACAAGTCATCTGGTGAGGTTGACAAGTTCAAGGCAAGACTAGTAGCAA
Source organism: Nicotiana undulata (assembly GCA_005239495.1). Taxonomy (NCBI): domain Eukaryota; kingdom Viridiplantae; phylum Streptophyta; class Magnoliopsida; order Solanales; family Solanaceae; genus Nicotiana; species Nicotiana undulata. The sequence continues at coordinate 19,129 of ML252432.1, forward strand.
AAGGATACACACAACAAGAGGGGCTAGATTACCATGAGACATTCTCACCAGTTGCCAAAATGGTAACTGTGAGAAATGTCTTAAGCATAGCAGCTTCCAAAGGTTGGATCCTATATCAAATGGATGTGAACAATGCATTCCTACAAAGGGATCTATATGAAGAATTTTATATGGTTATGCCACAGGGTTTCAAACGACAGGGGGAGAACAAAGTGTGCAGATTGTTGAAGTCACTTTATGGACTGAAGCAGGCTTCAAGGCAATGGAATATTAAGCTCACAGATGCCTTAGTAGGAGCAGGGTACAAACAGAGTGCACATGATCATTCCTTGTTCACCAAACAGACATCACATGACATTGTAATTATAATAGTCTATGTAGATGATCTCCTAATCACAGGCAGTAATATTTCCTTAGTAGAAGAGGCCAAAAACACTTTGCATCGCAGCTTTAAGGTAAAAGATTTGGGTGAGCTTAGATACTTCTTGGTCATTGAAGTGATGAGGTCAAACGAAGGCATATTGTTAAACCAAAGGAAATATGCACTAAAGTTAATCTCTTTCACATGATTGGATGGTGCCAAACCTGCTTCTACTCCTATTGAGCTCAATCAGAAGTTGACTACTACAGAGTATGATAGACACGTTGGGCACAATGGATATGAAGAGCTAAAGGATGTGGGGCTTTATCAAAGGTTGGTAGGCCAGTTGCTCTACTCAACCATCACACATCCATATATTTGTTTTGCAGTGCAAGTTCTGAGCCAATTCATGCAGCATCTCAAACAGTCACATCTAAGTGCAGCACTTTGAGTGGTTAGGTACATCAAGGGGTCTCCTGGACTTGGGATTTTTCTCAGGAAGGGACCTATCACTCATATTTCTGCCTTCTGTGATTCAGACTAGGCAGCCTGCCCAAACACACGAAGGTCAATTACTAGTTATGCAGTCAAGCTAGGGAATTCTTTACTGTCATGGAAATCCAAGAAACAACAAACAGTGAGTCGCAACTCAGCTGAGGCTGAGTATCGAAGCATTGAAGCAGTATCGACAGAGATTACTTGGCTGGTTGGTCTATTACAAGAGCTATCCATTCAGATACAACAACCTGTAGATGTATATTGTGATAGCAAAGCTGCACTTCAGATAGCAGCTAATCCTATTTTCCATGAAAGAACAAAGCACATCGAAATCGATTGCTACTTTGTTCGAGAGAAGATTAAGGCCGGGTTACTTGCTCCTCATTACATTTCCACCAAGTTGTAGTTGGCTGATCTCATGACAAAGGGCCTTGGGGCTGCTCAGCATTCTTTCCTACTCACCAAGTTTGAAGTGTTCGATGTTTTTCACCCCCAGCTTGAGGGGGAGTCTTATATTGAGGGTCTAAGTGTACATATTAAAAGTTCATGGTGTAAAAAGTTAGTTAAACGGAGTTAGTTTGTTAATTTTGGTAGTGTACAACTGGCAAGTTAGTGGAGCTGTATATACAACATTGTTTGTATTGTTTGGATTCTAAGAAATCAATTCCCACTTCTTTTCCTCCGTCTTCTTCTTCTTCACAATTCTTCATATATATATATATATATATATATATATATATCATTAGGTTTAATTACTGTTAAAGAATGCATATCAAGTACCAAAAGATCATAAATTAAAGTGGTGAGTTTAAATTTAAGCATAGACAAGAAACGCTAAGCCGCTTTTTTTTTTTTTTTTTTTTCTAAGTCTTGGGNTTTTAGTAAAACATGATAGTTATTTTCTTAGTCGTATGACAATAATTTTCGTTAATGTACGCTTTCTAGGTTAACAAATGAGAGGATCTCAAATATTTCAATATTTTTTTAAAGAAAATTCAATATAAAGCCTTAAAAAAATATATAAAAATTATATATTTATATGTCGGTTTGGTTCGGATTTTTTTAATCAATACCAAACCAAGTCAAACCAAACCTAGTCGAGTTTTTTAATCGATTTGGTTTGATTTTTCGATTTGATGCGGTTTTCCGGTTCGATTTGTACACTCCTAGATATAAGAACGCTCCGTTAAGGAATAGTATTATCCACAGTTTTTTCCCAAGAAGGGAAAATAAAATTGTATGAGTGAACTTTATTAGAAAAGAGAACAGAAAGTAAAACCAAGTTAGTTCCTGCTTAAGTACAAATTTTGATTTATCTTGTTGTTTGTGCACTATGCCTTATCATGTGCCAATTTACAGAAATTAAAAAGAGCAATGATCTTTACCTTAATTTGATAGTGAAATGGGTCCCTGAAAAATCTAATACTAACGCTCCCCTTAACGTTTACTTTTCAGCTAATCAAGTTGGACTCACAGAAAGGTAGACAAAGATATGATTAAGTCCAAGGAAAGAGAGCTGCATTTTACCCTACAAAACTAAAGTTTTACGTGCAGTGGGACAAAACCATTTACCAAATCAAAGGAGTACAAATCACTTTCTGCTCTTTTTTTTTTACTTCATTATTTCGGATCTTTAGTTCTGGAGTAACCGTAAAGTTATCTCTGTATGACCTATATATTACGTGTGCGAGCCATGGAATCAGCCACTCATGCTTGCATAAGGGTAGGCTGCTTACGTCACATCCCCTTGGGGTGCAACCCTTCTCGGACCCTGCGTAAACACGGGATGCTCCGTGCACCAGGTTAGAACTTTTTCTTCTTCTTTTTGGATCTTTATACAAATAGTCGACCGGATTTATTGTTTATTTTTTTTTACAGGTACACATAAATTATACTTTGATATACACAGTTATACAAATTATATATAAATTATACATTTATTGATTATATTTTGTTTAAGCGATTGGGTATTTAGGTTATTTTTAATTCCCCTGAGGTTCTGTTTTTTCCTTCACTTTCCACTTTGGTATTCTTTGTAGTATACCACTATTTGCATTCACTTTTTGTTAGAGTAATGAAATAGTGAAAAAGAAAAGTTTGGATCTTGCTGATTTTTACCAAATTGTCAACAAATCAACATCACATTAGGCCATTCTTTTTTGAATTTAAGACAAAGTAGCCTATAAAGAGCAATGTTAAATGAGCCACAAGACACCCCAGGTACAATTAATCTTGTCAACTTCCTTATCTTAAAATGAGACAAGAATAGTATCACATGTAAAGTTAACTGCACACTTTGCACTAATGCATGTACTTATAATTTTGAAGTTCTAACATACCTCTTTTTCCTTTAAATATTCGATATTCAAAACTCACTAGTGCGACTAATTCAAGTTCTCATACGATAAGACTAGTTAGAGGGTGAAATGCACCCTAGTAGACTTCTGATATGATAGGGATGTAGCGGATCTTGCAACACACCGTCTGTATATGATTTAGGTATTCAATATGTCAAAGGAGAACTTATGTATTTTGTCTTTTTAATATTCGAACGTATGTATTTTGCCTATAAAAGAAAGAGAAATAAATGTGGAAAAAGGCCCCGACGTGTGGAATGAAAATGAAACTTATGTAATTTGTTTTGGTTCCATTTATTTCTCTTTTTCCATTAGCTTTAGTAGGGTTTGTATGCTTGGAATCCCTACACACGTGTGGGCAGCCACTTATCTTTGTGACATTTCCAGCCACCTTTTTAAGGTCATAAGTTGATTGTTGATTTCACATTTTTCTTATCTTATTTGTTTAGTAAATTTTTCTTTTTATGTTACACTTGACTTTTTCTGCAAAGGCACGCTCTCGTAAAAGAAAAAGGGGTTTTAGGAATCCTATGCCTCGCTATTCACATTCAGATATGGTAATATAACAACCATGCCCTTTTTAATACTTTTCTCGTGGAGTTATTTAAGAAAGCCTAGATTAAATTTATTCAAATATTTCTAGTATTTACTTAACACATGAGTATTTAATTTATTATACACTCCATATATCCATTTTTAATATAATATATTTTTCGATTGGATGATGACTAAGGTTTCCCAATTGTGATGATAGAAGCTTCGCTGTAGAAAGCGCCCCTTTTTTACTTGGTAATAGTGACTTAATCATTGTTTTTTCCTCTTAACGCTAAATTTTCTGAATGAGATTGTGTATAACTGTATATTATGTTACAGTACAATATCACAATGGTAATGAGGTACAACTAATGTACATTTGTACTCTAAATTTGTAAAATAAATATGTTAACCAGGCGCGGTTTTAGTATTTAATATTTAATTTTCTGCGGGTAAATAAGACTACTTTCTACTTAATATCTACATACTTTTGAATATTTCCATGAGGGTGTCTATTGTCTTGTAAGGCTGCAACAGGGCAAATTATATCTACTTGAAACTTGTTAGGGCGTGGAGGGATTTATTTATTTTATTTTTGAGTTAAAATATTATGTCATCATGTTTTCCGAAATGGTTGTCAAATTATTATATGCTGAGAAAATTTGAACATTATCTTTGAGAGAGGGGCCTGCAAGAGATTTTATCATCAAAACTTGGAGACCCCTATTTTGCAGAAAAAGACACAATGGATTTAGTAATATATCAAAGAATTTTATATTATCAAGTACTTTAATTATTATTGTAGGTTCGCTATTATTATCAGATTGTTAATATAATACTTATCTTAAAAATTTACCTGAAATTACTTAGTCCTTATAGAATAAATAATACTAAAAATTTTGAATCACCAAAATATATTTTACAAATATCAGAAAGAAAAAAAATACTCTATCAATATATTCCATAAGAGTCCTCAAAAATACCTTCCCCTGCATCAATTTCAATTAATAGTAGAAGTTCAAGAACCTAAACAACCAAATGAAACTTACAAGTTCGTAATCGAGTTTATACGTTAGATTAACACAAAGCAGGTCAACATCGAGTTGTAATCCTTCAAACAACTACTCCCTCCGTATAAATTAAGATAAAGTAATTTGACTCGATACGAAGTTTAAGAAAAAAAATAATTTGAAACTCGTGGTCTTAAAAGCTTAAGGGGTAACACTTTGTGGGGCCATGACTTTTTGTATGGTTATAAAAACTTCTCATTGAAGGTAAAATGGGTAAAATAAGAGTTTAAAGTTGAATTAGTTTCAATTACAAAAAAGTGTCATTCTTTTTGGAACGACTAATACGGAAAGTATGTCATCTAAATTGAAACAGAGAGAGTACTGTACTTTTTCTATGGTCCGTCCCAATCGAAGGATTAATCCCTCTAAAGGTACTGTCACAATGATGCCACAATGTTCATGTTCTTTTTGAATATATGATGGTAGACTAGTAATTCGTGTTTTTGCTTGAGTATTGCACTCTAATTATTGCTTTTTTACGTGTGTTTGAGCTTAAATAATAGTGAATTACACTTATTACGTGTTTTATGCCTTGCAGGAAATGATTTCGAGCTATTAATGTAATTTGGAGCTAAATCGAACAAGTTGGAGATTTGGAGTCTGAGTAGAAGCCCAAGCAATTAAGTCGGGATCACGTTTGGGGGTCGAGGACCAAGTCCAGATGTCAAAAGATGAACAAACGAATTTACTCTGAGAAAAATGCACAGCCGCGCCGCATGGGTCGCCGCGAGGCGCGCGCGGCAGTGCAAAGGTTATTCCGATTGCATTTTGCCAAGCTCGCTGGATTTCCCCACAAGCGCACCGCATGGGGCAGTGTGGGCGCGACGCGACACGACAGTACGAAAATATCACAGTGATTTCCTATTTCGTCTAGGAAAGAGTAGTTTTCTCCGGGCTTGTTTTGAGATGGCTTAAATACACCAAAAACGCGATTTTTAGAGGACTTTTGAGGGGCAACTTATGCTCATAGTGGACAATGAAAAAGTGGTTTTCTAGATGAAGAGGATGATGAAATTCCCAAGTGATGAGGCATCTGCCTACTCGTGCTTGAAGCTAGACGTTGTTGGTGAATTGACTTAAATATACAAGTTTGACAAGCTTGTGGGGGATACTCTAGAAAGGTGTATTAGTCAATCTAGCACAGTGGAGGATGAAGATCCTAATTTAAAGAAAGAGGCTGAAGGTCTTAAAAAAGAGAATTAAGTGGTTGATGAGGATGAACTAAAAGTGGAGGCTTCTAAGCCTAATGTGGAATTGAAATTCCTCCCCACTCACTTGAAATATGCTTTTCTTGAAACTACCAATTTTCTAGTGATTATTTCTACTGACTACGCAGGAGCAAAAGCTGGTGGAGCTGCTAAAAAAGCACAAAAAGGCCATTGGCTGGAGTATAGGTGATATTCATGGAATCAGTCCAGCCATTTACATACACAAAATTCAGTTGGAAGAAAATAGCAAGCCAGTGGTGCAACCCCAACGCAAGTTGAACAAAAGTTTGGAGGAGGTAGTGCACAAGGAGATTATCAAATTGCTAGATGAAGGAGTGATTTTCCCTATCTCTGATAACAGTGGATTACTCCAGTGCAAGTTGTACCTAAGAAGGGGGCATGAAAGTGGTGAAGAACGAAGACAATGAATTGATCCGCACAAGAACAGTCATTGGGTGGAGAATGTGGATTGATTAAAGAAGGCTGAATAATGCAATAAGAAAAGACCACTTCCCAATCCCTTTTATTTATCAAATTCTCGAGAAAGTTGCTGGACATGGATACTACTGCTTCTTGGACGGGTAATCAGGCTACAGTCAAATACCCATTGCCCCATAAGATGTTGAGAATACCACATTCACTTGTCCATAAGGTAATTTTTGCTTAAAGGAGGATGCCGTTTGGGTTGTGTAATGCACCTGCCACGTTTCAGAGGTGCATGATGTCTATATTCTCTGATTTAAACGGGAAGTGTCTAGAAGTATTTATGAATGATTTCACCCTCTTTGGTGATGACTCTGAGGATTGTTTGAAGAATTTGGAGCTCGTGCTTGAGCATTGTGAAACCACTTACTTGGTTCATAACTGGGAGAAGTGCCACTTTATGGTGAAAGAGAGAATTATTTTGGGCCACAAATTGACAGCACATGGGATTGAAGTTGATAGAGCTAAGGTTGGTGTAATTGCTAGGCTCCCTCCACCGACGTCTGTGAAGAGCATAAAGAGTTTCTTGGGACATGCTAGGTTCTATAAGAGGTTCATCAAAAACTTTTCTAGCATTACCAAACCATTGACTGCATTGCTCGCGAAAGATGTCAAGTTTGTTTTCAATATGGAGTGCTTAAGAGCATTCGAATTGATGAAAGAAAAGCCTGTGAGTTCTCCTATTACGGTGACATCTGATTGGAGGCAGGCGTTTGAGATAATATGTGATGCTAATGATGTAGCTGTGGGAGCAGTTCTGGGGAAAAGAAAAGAAAGATGGTTAGGCCCATCTACTATGCAAGCAGGATGTTGAATGATGCTCAACTCAACTATGTCACTACCGAGAAAGAGTTCTTTGCTGTGGTCTTTGATTTTGACAAGTTAGATCATATCCGGTGGGAGTAAAGTGATTGTACACACTGATCACTCAGCCTTGAAATACATATTGAGTAAAAAGGAGTCCAAGCCGCGTATAATGTAGTGAGTGTTGTTGCTCCAAGAGTTTGACTTGGAGATAAAAGATAGGAAGGGCACAGAAAACCAAGTCACCGATCATCTATCTTGAGTTGAGAGACCTCCGGTTGAAACAGTTAATGTAAGAGAAGAGTTCTCCGATGAGCAAATTTTCTCCATTGATGCAGTCTCCGAAATGCCGCCTCGGTATGCTGATATAACCAACTTTTTGTCTTGTGGATAGTTGCCTCGTGACCTCTCCCGTGATCAAATAAAGAAGCTTCATGGTGAAGTAAAATGTTATTTTTGGAATGACCCTTTCTTGTTTAAACTATGTGCAAATGGTGTGATTCGAAGGTGTGTGCCTGAAGGAGAGATGGCAAGCATTCTTTCATATTGCCATGATGGAGCCGCTGGAGGACACTATGGTGGAAATCGCACTACAGTAAAGGTCATGGAAGCCGATTTCTATTGGTCTACTTTGTACAAAGACGCACGGGCATATATAGCTGCATGTGACAAGTGTGAAAGGGCAGGTAACATTAGCAAGAGGGATGAGATGCCACTAAACTCCATTCTGGTATGTGAAATTTTTGATGTTTGGGCATTGACTTTGTGGGTCCGTTTCCATCGTCTCATTATTATGAATATATCCTAGTAGCCGTGACTACGTCTCTAAAGGAGTTGAAGCAATCTCTACTAGGACCAATGATGCTCAGGTGGTGTGCGAGTTCTTACGGAAAAACATCTTTACCCGCTTCGGGACACCTCGAGTTATTATCAGTGACAATGGGTCGCACTTTGTGAACAAGTAGTTCACTGCATTGTTGTCTAAGTATGGGGTCACACACAAAAGAGGAACCCCGTACCATGCCCAAACTAGTGGGAAAGTTGAAGTGACTAACTATGAACTTAAACGAATTCTTGAAAAGACGGTTAGTGCTTCTCGTAAGTAATGGTCTTTAAATTGGATGAAGTTCTATGGGCGTATAGAACTGTGTTCAAAACAACCATAGGGACTTCACCATTCAAATTAGTATATGGAAAATCGTGTCACCTACCTGTTGAGATAGAACATAATTTTTATTGGCCAATTAAGATGTTTAATCTTGATCTTACTCTTGCAGGTGAGCACATAATGGCGCAGATGAATTAACTGGAGGAGTTTAGACTAGACGCGTATGAAAATGCACGGATTTTCAGAATTTTTTTTGCATGGTCATCTGATTAAGCCAAAAGAGTTTCAGGAAGGGAAAAAAGTCTTACTATACAATAGTAGACTCAGGTTGTTCCTGGACAGGTTCATATGCGGTGAAACATGCCTCATCGTATGACGCCGTTGAAATTCAGGATGAAGAAGAGAATGAAATCTTTAAGGTGAATGGGCACAGGTTGAAACAATACCTTGTTGGAGGATTTGACAAGCAATCCTCTAGCATCGTGATCAAATGAGCCTAAGTGACGGAGTCAAGCTGACGACTATAACTCCGAACTACTTCTAACCCTTTTTGTTGCTTTTGTAGAATAGTTAGATAATTGTGGTATAACATTATTACAATTTCGGAATGTTGGTACTTTTTTGGTCAGGTATACGCATGAATTGAACATAAAATAAGTACATAATAGAGTCAGGATGCAGCCCGTTGCCTAAAATAAAAAAATCGTCGGGACTATGAGAAATCCGTCCTACTGCGCCGCATGGGGCTTCACGCTAGGAAACACAGGCAAATCTTCCAGAATCGACTCTCTGGAAAACTCCACTACCGCGCCGCATGGGGCGCCGACTCCCGCGACACGGCAGTGCAAATTTAATTTTTTTTTTTAATTTAAAACTCTAACACCCCTGAACCCCTTCCCTCATTTCCCCATTCTTTAATTTTACTGCTCTTCAACTGTTCCCTCTCTCTCACCCCAAACCCCTTTCTTCTTTTTCAATTTTCTTCCACTCCAACTCCCTACCTGTACCTCTCAAATTTCAAGGTAAGTTCTCCTTCTCTTTCTTTTAGTATTTAATTGCAAATTTTAGTTAACTATAGTTCAAGTCTTCTAACCCTAGCTATTTTATTTTATTTTATTTTTGCTAATCTTTTAGCTATTTTTCTTCTATTTTGGTCGAAATTTCTGCATAAACTTGTGGGGTTTTCATTGTTCTTAGAATTGTGGGTGATTGTTAGTGTGTTTTGATGGTGTTGGAATTAATTTGTGTTGAAGCTTGGTGGGGGTGCTCATGTGGCAAAAATTGGTAGAGTTTTGTGTAAAAGTTGTGCACTTTATGCTATTGTGAAGATGTGGTGATGTTGTGGTTGCGGTGAGTGGTGTATTTGATGTGGTTGTATGGTGATTCTAACCCACTTGAATAGAAATAAAATTGTGAAAGCTATGCCCACAATGTGTTTGTTGAACTGCCTTAGTGACATAAAATTGTGAAATGGTCCTAGACTAATTGAAGTTGAAATTATGGAGGTAAATTTGGTGACTACAATGTGTTTGATTAAATGCCTCACTGAAATAGAAAGTGATATTGTAGCTTAATTGGAGGATAATTGTTATGTGATAATGTGATGATAGATGATAAGCGTGAGGTGAGAGTTCATGTTTGTATGTTCATAAACTTTAACGTGTTAGTCCCGAGTGCTAATCAATTGACCACCCCATACAAATGTGTTGCTAGGTGCTAATTGGGATGTCCGATTCATGCTATGTGTTGTGTAGTGTTGTATGGTACCTTCTGCATTTTTAGTACTGAATTAGTAAAACTTCATATTTTTTTTCTCTAAGACACTAGTTTAGCTTATTATTTTGTATTCTACAATCGTGTAGTCCATGGTTATGTTGTTGTACTATTATATTGGTGGTTGGGCGGGTGGTTGAATATGTGTGGCGTGATTTCAATGGGATAGTCTGAGTCCCCGATATACATTGTGCTTGTGAAGGGTGGGGTGGTTACCCTATTTGGTCATGTTTTTGTTTTAAGTGTTGTGGCTAATGTTGTTTGTATTGTGAAGGTACAATGTATTGGTGCCCTGGCAAACGTTCTACCATAGGTTCCTCAGAAGTTGCCCATAGAAGCCTTCGAGGAGGTAGGTGGGCACCTCCCCCCGCCCTTGTGGAGGAGGAAGAAGAGCGCATTGATCCAGATGCGGATGTAGTACTGGACTGCAAGTATGGCATACGGGTTGTGCCAGCTCATGCTAGGATGTGTTATCAGACCTTTTTTCTGGCGGTGAGTCTCAACCCGGAAGTCTGTATTGATGATGGTAAGCTTGTTAGGAAGTACTCGGAGATTTACAACAACATCAGATGCTTGGGTTTTGAAAGCTTGTTCTGTCCGGTGAGTCAGTGAATGTGAACATGGTTAAGGAATTATATGCTAGCCGGCAACCTGATGCCAGTTTAGATGAGGTGTATGAAGTTCAAGTGCGAGGCAAGATGATTCCATTTTCTTACCAGGTAATAAATCAAATCATGGGATTCACATAACATTCACATAAGTTGATCATGAGGTTGCTGCGTCGGTCCCCCTACCCTGATATTGGACGCCAACTGTGTGGAGTGGGGTATCTTTCCACATGAACGCGAGATGATAATGATTTACACAGAGACATGAAGAAGTGCCATTTCCAGCGTCCCATCAGAGCTATTTTTCGGTTGATTAATGCAAAGATCATGCCTACCTAGAACGACACTGATTTCTCCTGATTGAAGGTGTGTCTCATTATGCTATCTTGACTCGGATGAAATTTGATCTGGGTAGGATTATGCTTGAGCACATGTCTCGAGTATGACCACTTGGGGCCCGCCGCCTGTATTTCCCGAGCATGATCACGCAGTTTCTGCGGACACATCATGTGGATGAGGAGTAGCATTCTGATCAGACGATTCCAGTTATGCGGCCTCTTAAGCCTTTTGATGTCACAGGTGTGACGGAACCCCCTGGTGTTATTGTTTATGTAGATCAAAGATTTGTTCGTGTTGAGGAGACACTTTAGGTGCTATTTGCTGGTATGCACCTTCGCGCTGCTCGGGGTCAGATTGACATGGCAGAACTGCAGAGGAACATCCCCTCTCCGCTGTCACTTAGCAGTGGTTGGGCTTGGCCGATGTAGTATAGATTCCACCGGATGAATACACCAATTGTATTTCCTCCGATGATGAAGAGTACATGCGCACCTTTGAGGGTGTTGATGAGGAGTAGGCCACGGTCCTCAGAGAGTTACCTTTTCACTCTTGTTTTACTATTTTACATTGGGGATAATGCAAAATCTTATGCGTGGGGTGGGGTGCTCCTATGAGGTTGTATTTGTACCTGTTTTTATTTGTCAGTTGGTGTTGTTTTGATTTGTTTCCATTTCTTTCTTGCTTTGTCAGACAATATAGTCTGTAATCATAACTCTTAATTCCACGGGCTGTAATATTCAGTAATTAATTGTTTAGTTTAGACTCTTCGTGACGATGTATTTCGTTGACTGCTCTCTTGAGAGAATTAAAGTCGAAGAAAAAAAATATTTTGTCTTTCTGAGGTAGTGTAATAATTCCCCCTTTATTTTTCTTTATGCCACTGTTCTTTTTCAAGAGTTTTGTTTGAACCACGTGTAGTTAGTTTTTCTTTTATCATAAATAGTGAAGTCTTGTGCCTTGTATTAAATTGAGATGACTTTTCTTGACGTTGTTGTGCCTTGAGAGTAGTAAGTGCCTTAGTTATGACACCCAGGCTCAGTTTTTAACTCTTAAACAAGTACCTCAGATTTTGTGATTGTGACTTTGCTTAACTGCTTTGACTAGAGAGTCGGTATTGATCCGATCGTTATGTGCTAATATGTGTGTGTGGGGTTATTATTGATGTTATGTGCATGTCAGTTAATATCTTGAACTTGTCCCGTGTGTTTGCGAAGCAAAATAGTAGTCTTGTTCAGTGTAGGAAGTAATATAGGCATTTCTTTGTAAGCCACATATATGATTTTACCCACCTAATGAATTTGTATCTTAGTTAGTCCCTTTGAGAATGTAATTCTACTTCTTTGGCAACCACACTGTAAGCTTAATTCAGTTTGTTTGAATTGGCCACCTATTTACCTTTTACCTCTTTGGAGCACTTGATTTTGTTATGAGATTGTAAAATCTAAGTGTGGTATGGTTGGACTTTTGAGTGAAGCTATAGAAAGGGGAGAAAGGTGCATTGTTTGAAAATTTTGAAATCCACTTGTAAGGAATTGAAAAGAATTTTTTTTGAAGTTAAATGTATTTATTAGAAAATAAAAAATGGATTCCTTGCTAGTGGTAGTTCTCATCTTATTTGTTCTTAAAGAAATTGGGAGCTTGATGTTGTTATATAGTGAAGGTTGGAGTTTGGTTCAACATAAGTGTGAGGTTTAAATTGTGAAATTGTAGGTATTAAAGTGCTTTGTGAGGTGTAGGCACTATTATCCATATGTATCCTACCCGTTCCGTATCCTGCACTACAACCAAAATAAAGTCCTACTTGATCTTTGACTGAATTAGCTCAATTGGTAGAGTATTACACTACGAACAAGCTTATTGTACATTCTATGTGGCGCAAGAACTTTATTTCTGAGAGTGAGTGAATTCTTTCTATTTTGAGTTCCTATTTGTTCTTGAATTTTATTGTGTGTAGAACTACTCTCTATTGTTTGTGTGAGGGCACATAACTTGTGAATGTAAGATATGGTCTTTAACCTCTATGTTAGAGTAAGTGAGCAGGTCGTGAAAAAATACGTGGTGCTTATGAGTCAAGTCTCGAGGCTAGGATTTTATGATAGGGTTCTTAATCTGCTTTAAATATTCTTGGCATGATGTGTTAGGGAGGTTGCTTGATAAAAAAAGTCGTCCATATGTGAAGTGTGGTTTCATTGCTCAAGGACAATCATTGGTCTAAGTGTGAGGTGTTAATGGTAGGCTAGAAACCCGTGTTTTAGCCGTAGTATTGCTCTCTAATTACTGCATTTTACGTGTGTTTGAGCTTAAATAATAAAGAATTACACTTATTACGTGTTTTATGCCTTGCAGGAAACGATTCTGCGCTAGTAAGGTAATTTGGAGCTAAATCGAACAAGTTGGAGCTTTTAAGTGTGAGTAGAAGCCCAAGAAATTAAGTTGGGATCACGTTTGGGGGTCGAGGAACAAGTCCGGATGTCAAAATGTGAACAAACGAATTTACTCTAAGAAAAATGCATAGTCGTGCCGCGCCGCATGGGGCGCGGCGAGGCGCGGCGCGACAGTGCAAAAGTTATTCCAATTGGATTTTTCCAAGATCTCTGGATTTTCCCAGAAGCGCGCCGCATAGGGCGACAGGGGGCGCGACGCGGCAGTAGGAAAATGTCAAAGTGATTTCCTATTTCAGCTAGGAAAGGGTAGTTTCGTTCGGGCTTGTTTTGGGACGGCTTAAATACACCCAAAATACGATTTTGAGAGGACTTTTGACCTAGAGAGGATTGGAGAACCAATGAAGACAAAAAGACTCAAGAATTCATCAAGATTTCAACATTTAATCGGTCCAATACGAGAGTTTTTATCAAATCATTAGAAGATATTTTCTTTGTTCTTAAACTTATTAAGATATCCATTTAGGTGTTGATTGATATGGTGTTTCAATAAGTTGTTAGGGATTCGATTCTTGATAGTTGTTAGAATTGATTGATGGAGCTTTAATATGTACTGTGGAGTTATTTAGTATTTTGCTTAATCGAAATAGGAGTTTGATATTGAATTTCGTCACATCTTATGCTTTAGTTTAAATTCGTGATTCAAATAGGTAATCAGAAGAGCCTCTTGAATTGTTAATCGAACTAGAAAAATAGGAAATATGAAGTTACCCTTTAGATCATGAACATCATTTTATTGTTGCAATTGTTTATCGTGCTTTAATTGGATTAATTACTGAAATTAATGTTTAATCCAAAGAGGAACATTATATCCAAGTGTAATATGATTATCAGTTGAATTCGTGAGAATCAATCGTATTATAAAATGAATTAACTCAAGAATTGGGTCCCGAGTCAGTTATCTTGCACATGTCTAATCAGTTACCCTGATTTCCCTCATTAATATTTCTTCGTGATCATCTGCTGTCTTTTGTGATAAATTGTTATTTTCTTAAAATTTAGTAATTAATCGTAGTAATAGTCATCAAATCAATTGTTAATTTTCCTGGATAGTAATCAACTGAAAATTATTCGAACAATGTTTAAATCCAATCCATGTGGGGACGATAATAAATCTATACTATCTTTAACTAACGAGCCTTAATTTGGTGTTGTGTTTTGCGGTCGTCAATATAACTAGTATATGGTATCTGACCAACTTCTGTACTTCAATTATTTTATCCGTTACTTGCTATCTCCCATTAGTAGAAATATTAAGTAACTTTGTCCAATAATGCTAAGACAAATAAAAATAAATCACATAGCGTCTTTTATTTCTTTTGGAATTTAAACACCTACCTCCCATGATTTTTACTCATTTTATCATTCACTACGCCACGCATCATGCTGCTACAATATTCATGATTTTTGCATTTTGCAAAAATTGGAAAAGAAAAAAAGAAAAAAAAAACTGGATGGGTAAAGCCTGTCAAGGCCAAACCACAAGGAGAATGGAATACATACTGTCATACCAGAAATAGGTCTCTCTCATCTTTAACATACTTCAATAAAGTTGTTATAGTTTCAGCGGAATTCTCTGAATCATCAGTTGCAATTCTTTCTCTTTGCCTCAGCCATTCATGACTAGACACCACCTTCCACATGCCTCTCTATCCCTTACAGCTTGGTTGGATGGTTCTTGCCGGTTGTATTGTATCGTATTGTTAATTTAAATATAATGTCTGTTTCGATTGTTATTTAAATTTGATTTGACGTACACAAAATTTCTAGTAAGCATTGCCATCCTTTTAATTCGTGAACAAGTAAGCAAGTCTATTGAAAAAGAAAAACAATTTGAATCATATTAATAAAATACAACTCAAGTATATTACTACAACTCTTCGCGATAACTTTTTATTTTTGAAATGCATTCAAAATAAGCTCATTAGAAATAATACTAAATACTTTTTTCTACATAAGTCACTAAATATTCAATTAAAAATTCATTATTTATTTGATTTCGCAAATTATTTTTTAATAAATTTTATCGTGGAGAATAAAGATGATCACCGAAAGAAATAAAAAAGCCAAGCTACTGGTGGAAACAACAATTCTTCTATATTCAAATAACTTTATGTCGCTAGTGTGATCAAATATGAACTTCGACTCATCGGATCAAAATTTTATAAACAGCTAAAAGGTCAATGGTTCAAAAGCCAGTTGGTGTTTCTTATAGATACTAGATGAGGAAAGGCCCGTATAGGGGCCCAACATTGCGATTTTATTAAAATTAGGAATTTTTACATTCCTATACCATATATGAAACCTTATTACCCTCAATGTTTAAGGTTTGACTTAATTACACTTAGTATACCAAATTACCAATTCTATACCATACTTAATTAAGGGTCTAATTAATTGGACATTTTTTACTCCTTAATTAAAGGTGTCCATATATCCCACGTTTCTCTCTCCCCATAATTCCTAACCAGCGCCGTTTTCCCCTCCCCTTTCTTCCTCTTCTCCATTCCTTCTTCTTCTCATCGTCTCTCTCTTTCTTCAAAAATTTGTCGGTTTTTCTTTTGCAGGGAAGATAATGGTTAACTTTTCAAGAGTTTTATGGTAATGATGGCAAGCAACTGCCTGGAAGAAAAGAAAGATAAAGATTGGCGCTAAGGCTTGAAAGATAAAGATTAGCGCTAAGATTGGCGCTAAGGCAAGCAACTGCGTGTTTGAAGTTATTCCCAAAGTTGGTATACAATCTATGTATAATGAATACATAGATTGTAGTTTAATTGTAGTAGAAACGATATTGAGATCTAACGATTTGAGATCTGTTTGACTTTGTAGTTTTTTTGTAGAGTTTTTGTAGATGAAGAGAAAATTTTGTAGTCAACAATGAAGATTGGTCAATCAGTGAAAGCGAGGTTACATGCAGACTAGCAAGGAGGAAGGGTGTTCCTGCATTGAATGAGAAAATAAGAGTCCAGAGAAAGAAGAAATAGTGTCATGCTTATGTAGTTTAGTTGTTGCTAGTTGGTAGTTGAAGGAGAATACACAATTTTCTGAACAAATATTTTATGTTTAGTAGTTCACTTGAATATAAATTGGTTGTTTTATCTTCATTTGTTCAATCTTTACAGCACTGTATCTTAGTTATATTAAA